>CM067071.1:14964899-15149899 GCA_033980235.1 Diadema setosum
GATAGATGAGACTATTGGGTATCCATAAATAAAAATCACTCAAATATATTGAAATGCAATTTAGCCATTTTTTTTTTGTCAAAAGTGTAATTTTTTTTATAAGTCCTGTATATAAAAATATTCAATACAGTAATATATGTATATTTCATTCTATTTTTCACGCATTGACGATCTCTTTTGTCCCTATAATTTTCATAAAAATAATCGAATTATCATTCATTTTAGTTTCTGTTTGCGGATGATCATCGTCGCTTTGATATCAACTATTGCCGTTGATCGGTATTTTCATACTAATTAGGTCTCTAACAGTCAGCGATCAGTCTTTGAGTACGCATGGGGATAGAACACTTCTACCTTTGGATTCAGTATTATTGTCATTTGCCTAATAATTCGTCGTCTAAATTCCAACTTTCACTATTCTGGAAACAAAGCTTGAATTTGAAGCTTGGAATTAATGTTTTTTCAATCTTGAGAGAGCAAAGATCGATGATTGAAATGAACACGAATACAGTAGTAGGGAGAGGCGAAAGAGAGAGCGAGAAAGAGAGGGTGTCAAAAAACCCTTCTCAAAAGACAATTCTACAGTTAAATAAAGACTATAATTAGACTCTCCTTGGCCCGAGTTCAGGAAGGTTGTACAATTACAACTACAAGACTGTAGTTTTGTTTGGGGCGCCAATTGCCTATTTTATTACGAAATCAGTCATTTCGTCAACGAAATGTTAATTACGTTACAAAATGTTTTCATATAAATATGGACTATCCAGCCATATTCTCAGATGGAAATTAAACAAATAAACAAACAAAATAGGCCATTAGGCACACCAGTTTGACACTAGGCATAAAGATGATCATGATCGAGTTCGACATTTCCATCACGGCACCTGATGTGTCTGTCCCTTGGTCCTTTTGGTTTAGTGTCGAACTCGTGGGCCTTGTTTACCAGCCCGCTATGCCCTAGTGTCAGACTCATGATGGGTCTAAATTTGCCAAGACAAGAGTGTCGGATGTTGGTACGTTCGCATGATATATATACTGCAATCATGTTGATTGCTGACCTCATTGAACTTAACAACGTAATAATTAACTTTAGGAGTGAATTCCTCCTGGTTTCTTTTTTTTTTAAATAACAGCAACGTTTTGTTGTAATTAAAATATTGTATGCTTTTTCTCTATACTAGGTGTTACAAAAAAAACCCAACATCCCCACTCTTGATCCTTAATAGTTTGAAAACTATTCATCATCTGATAACACTGTCATTAATATGAGTAATAGCTGAATAGTATGAATTTAGTTGAAGGTGATTGAATATGAGAGCATGAGTCAGTTTCGTTAGATATATGATTAATTCTAAGGTTAAGTTCCAGATTTTAGTTCTCTATACTAGGTGTTACAAAAAAAAAAACCAACATTCCCACTCTTGATCCTTAATAGTTTGAAAACTATTCATCATCTGATAACACTGTCATTAATATTAGTAATAGCTGAATAGTGTGTAAAATTTAGTTGAAGGTGATTGAATATGAGAGCATGAGTCAGTTTCGTTAGATATATGATTAATTCTAAGGTTAAGTTCCAGATTTTAGTTCAAATTTGAACCCTCTGTACAAAATTGCACTTAACACAAGAACCAATCATGTGTATTGAGTGTGTAGCTTACAATGACACAGAACAATAGACATGAATACCACGAACACCCCTTTTATCAGTCAGAACTCTGCTGACTAGGCTTCTGGCCTCTTGCTCCAATTTTCAATGTTCAATTCAATTTCAATTCAATCATAGTTTATTTCCAGTCAACGAAAATCAAAACATAGTACAAAGTAAACATGTCATGAAATGATACTGTTCAAACATTTGCAAAAGATTCGTGTAGTATATATAACAACATATACAATAACTATAGGAGGAACAATGCATATATACTTCGTGGGCGTGCGGAAAATAAATTCAATTATGGAAAATGGTAATCCACTAAAAAGCAAAGCTTGTAGGACGTGGATCGCTAGATAAATAATGAGCAAACAATATATTATTCAAGTTTTTTTTTTAATAACTATTGTATTTAATATCAATTATTTAAGTCATTTGTAGAAATAAACATGTATTTATTTTGAGATACGCAGGGTTACGCAGATACACATGAGTGCTTTATTAATAATTCATCACCGTTCATGATGGATTGTTCTGGGCAATGCTAGTCTGAATTCATGGTAAAGAGTGAAATGCATGAACATGAAAAAGAAATGATAATAAGCACATGTTTTCATATGTGCATGCATATACTATATTTCAGGATGAATAAAGACTAGCTGTGATAGTGGAATTTCTCATGAATTTGTAATAGAGCATTCCAATCCTAGCCATTGGTCAGGACCATACACTGTCAAGGTGTGAACGACACACTTCCATGCACATCAATCACCCCTGTGCAAAATTAAAATTGTGTACAGAGCTAGGGTTGAAAACAAAGCAAAATCTCAATTTAACTTAAAAAATAAATCTGAATTTAATGAAAGTGATTTATGCTAAGATAACCTCCCACAAAATTGTACATTCTTCTTCTATTACTGATATCAATGTCAGTGTTATGTGATAGTTTTTGAACTATTAAGGATCAAAAGTGGGAAATGCTTACTAAGCGATTAAACTTCAATGACATAAACACTAGACACTTGTGGGGATGATGCAGGAAAGATATATCACCCTGCCCTTCATTCATTACTGTTGGATACGGTAATTTTATCATCGTTGTTTGATTTCTTTAATCTTGTCCAGAGCTGGATCCATGTGATAGCCAGCCCTGTCTGAACGGAGGTTTCTGCTATAAATCACCGGTATCGTACAGCTACTTCTGTTCTTGTCTTTCATGGTACGGAGGAATAAATTGTGAAATCGGTAAGTCCGATACATTTTGGATTTGGCTATTGCATCACTCCCAGTTGAATGAAGTTGCATTAGTTTTTGTCACATTTGCCTTATCTGCCAGAAAACTCTACACATGCATCCTTGTATAGGACAACCAGAAAGGCATATGTTTCGATTTAGCATGATATCGAATCTGCGTTTGATACATTGGATTATCTTTATATCTCCGGAAACATTGAATATTTGTGGCTGATTACGTCGACGTAGGTTAATTGTCCAAACAGTTGTAATACAAACAACTCGACGATTTATTGGGCTAAATGCAGTATAATCGCTGCGTGCTATTATAGAAGAATTTGAACTACCGTAACACTGACATTGGCTGTCGGAAGGAAGCCCAAATCGTGGCCTGTAGCCCGTTTAGCGCTACTGCTGTAGGAGATGACTTGTCCAACGGAGAGTTTTGCATTTATTATGCCCTTTAGCGAAATAAATCACAGCTTGCCTACCTACCCCTCCCCATTCCTGAAATCCAGATTTTAATGCCTGCCGAAGCAACCCGTGTGAAAACGGGGCTACTTGCGTGAATGATGGGAGTGACTATTCCTGCGAATGCCCTCTAGGATTTACCGGAATGTACTGTCAAAACGGTAAGGAAAAAAAAAAGAACTTTATTCTCTGCTCTGTCTGACTGTCTGTCTGTCTCTCTCTCTCTCTCTCTCTCCCTCGCTCGCTCTCTCTAACTCTTTCTATCCAATTGTGTGTGTGTGTGTGTCCTTCCTTCTTCAGGTATATTGTTATGTAGAGTTTGTTCGCAAAAACCGATAAGTCCATATTTACCAAAATAATGGAGATATTTGCGATTAAAGGTCAAGAAAATTAAAGAGAATAATAAGAAAATTTTGGCTTCTTTTAACCATAACTTCCAAAATGTACCATAATATGTAGTGACCAATATATCATTTAAAAGGTATAATGTTGTACTTTATGACAGAGACCGTACTTCAAAATCTTCAAAAATGGACCTATCAGTTTTTGCGAATAAAACTTTTCATATATAAAGTATATTCGTATAACACTAATGTTTATGTGTTCTCTCATATACTAGTATCATTATCGTTTACCTTTTGCATATTAATATTCATCTGTACTGTCTGTATCACAAAGTTTCATTAAAAAAAAGATGTGTCTCGACAGTTGATGAAAAAAAAAACTCTATTTAGCAGAGTTTCTAAGATATCATACGTAATTATCTGTGAAGTGGATTGAATTTTGTCTCGTCAATGTATGTGTAGCGCGCGATACATTGAACTTGCGCTGTATACAGCCTTTGCAGTGTTTAAGGGCTATATACATAGGCCTATAGCGAAGGCGTGCTAACGATATAGCAGCCCAGACTAATAGACGCCTGACTGATCAATGACACTCACTATAATCTTTCTATTTTTTTTTTTTTTTTGGCAAAATGCAAAAATCCAAAAAGACTGTCAAAAGTAGGAATTTGACGATGATTATATGAACTTCTATTCGGTTGCCTGTTATTCCTCTAAACATTGTGTACTTTTGTTCCTTGAATCTCTTTCTACATAATCATAATAATTATGCAAGTGCGTTTTCGTCTCACATGGCAACGTGCCGTGTATAAGAGTCAATTTCATGTCAAAAATGGTCGTTACTCGTATACTTTAATACGCGCAGTACACTGCAGTATGAATGACAAAAAAGAAGAGGAAACATGGATGGAGATATGAAACAGTTTGTGTGTGTGTGTGTGTGTGTGTGTGTGTGACTGTCACATAATTGTCTACGCTGTTTTAAATCAAGATTGTTATACTCATTACAAATCTGATGGGGATCATTTGCACAAAGTTGCTCTTTTGTTCTTTTACAATGTTAAAAAAAAACGAAATAAAACTCCCATATTAGCAGCCGAAAACAGGATTTTCATCAGGTGCATATCATACACACAGACTGGAACTTGTGACGCTTATGTTGTTGAACATCATAATGTTTTTGCTATAGTGATGATAAAGCATATGAAGAGTTTGTTTACAAAAACCGATAAGTCCATATTTGCCAAATGGAGATATTTGCGATTAAAGGTCAAGAAAAATAAAGAGAATAATAAGAAAATTTTGACTTCTTTCGACCATAACTTCAAAAATATATCTTTATATGTAGTGACCAATATATCATTTAAAAGGTATTATTTTGTACTTTACGACAGAGATCGTACTTCAAAATCTTCAAAAATGGACTTATCGGTTTTTGCAAACAAACCCTTCATATATGAGTTTGTATTTGTAATTAAAATACCAACAGTGACGACACTGGAGTCAAAAGGGACCCGAGCTTTCGATCCAAGCAGAATCTTCGTCAGAGGCAAAATGATTGTTTTTCTGCAAGGATCGAAATCTCAGGCCCATTTTGACTCCATTTTACTCCATTGGATAAGCAGTTTTCAGCAGCTTTTTTTTGTTGTTGTTGTTGCAATGAGTACACTAGTGAACCTTCTAGATGACTGTCCTGCTCTACATCTAAACGCAATAATATTGTACTACATGTATAACTATAAGTACTGATTACACCAACATCAGGGACTCTTTCAGTTTTCTCCCCGTTCCAAACTGTTAATTGTATACAATAATAATAATAACAATAATAATAATAATAATAATAATAATAATAATAATAATAATTCTTATATAGCGCATTTGAGATTTAACAGGATTTCAATGCGCTTAACAATAAATTCTACCGTAATACAAAATATAATAACATACATTGCAATTTACCAAACACAACATATTCTACAACAACTATTTCTCATACGTGTAAAGGACCAGAGTTGTCAATACATCTTACAATACTAGACTTAGGAGTTAGACTAGACTGGACTTAGAAACAAATTAGGGGATCAGTTCAATTCGTGATCGGAGCCATTGGCCATGTAATTTTTGAGATGTTCATCAATTCGAACTTGGCGTTTTGCGGACGATAAGCTAAAGGTTCTGTAAATAATATGAGATGTATATTGCACAAAATCTAAATGTTCCATTCGAAGCGTAAACTGCAATTTCAAGCAATGTTTTTTTGATAAAATCCCGACATGCAGTCAATAGACAAAGGGCATGTTGCAAAAGCCTAATATATGAGGTACAATTTATAAAAATCCAGCAGAAATCCCTGAAATGATAATTAAGCTACCGTTCAATTTAGAGAAAGAAAAAAGTCATGCCAACTGGCATTTCGGAGCAAACAACGGTCTATATACCATAAAGATATCATACCATAATGATCAATTTTACAAATGAGTATTAAATTGATTTTCTGCTGACGACGTCATGAAACTTAAAAACTAATAATATAATCGATACACAATTTGATAAGATACAAAATTCTGGAATTTTAGGACAAAATTAGTAAAACACTGAATGAGATATGCTCAGATAAAGTTGACGTAATCAAGTAAAAATGATCAAATAGTGCAAGGTTAACTTCAAACATTTTGATTTTTTTCATAACGATGACTTCATCAAAGTAAAAAAGTTATCATTACTTTGACAAGGAATATCGTATGAAGCTATACGCCATACTGAAATCTGGTCGAAAACAAATTCAGAATAACTTAAGTTATTTAAGATCAAGTTAAAGATTGACATCATGTACTCGACGTTTTCACAGTAATGACGTCATGAAATTGAGAGGTTGTTACTAAAAGTTCGATAGACAATTATTGAGCTTCACTATACGGCCGTGATTTGGCAAAACAACGTATCTGCATTCTGGTACTTTCGAGATATTCGCAATTTTAGATTTTGAAGCCTCAGAGTACTAGAATTGCTCCCATTTCTCTCCAGTCGATTAATTTTCCAAGAAACTTTTTTAAAAACATGGCTTATATCATTCTTCTAGTATCTAGTCAGAATTTAAGTCAAAAAGAGCTTTTTTGTTCAAAATATCAAAGATTTTTTGTAGATACGTTGTTTTGCCAAAACACCCAAACTTCGGACCACGTGCGTGGTTTGGCAAAACAACGCAAGTTGTTCTGCGCACCACGGTATTAGTACGGCAGAACAACGTATCTTACCTCGCACTGAGCAGTAACGAGGCAGAAAAACGTATCTGCAGCGTGCAGCGTGCAGCCTCTCTGCGCATCATTCTGCGCAGGGAATGTGATTTGGCAAAACAACGTATCTGCATTTTGGTACTCGGCTGTAGCAAGGCAGAACAACGTATCTGCAACGTGCAGCGTGAAGCCTCTCTGCGCATCATCCTGCGCAGGGAATGTGATTTGGCAAAACAACGTATCTGCGTTTTGGTACTCGGCAGTTAATCTGCTGCACTGCGCTCTGCATGTGTGGCATGCATAAGACCGGGCGCGGCGGCGGTTCAGTTCAGTCCGAGGCAACGCATCTTCGTTGTGTGACATGGCAAAACAACGTAACTGCAGCAGTTACGTTGTTCTGCCATGTCACACAAAGAAGATGCGTTATTCTGCCAGAAAAACCGGAAGCTCAAATGAGATTCAGGGACAGCAACTGTTTTGGCAGAACAACGTAAGTAAGTTACGTTGTTTTGCCAAATTATTTGGACTTATTTTGAAAAATCGCTAAAATTCAAATGCATTTTTCTAAAAATTGATATCACTTTCAGAGTTGAAATTTTGACAGATGATAAAAAATGGCGTAATTTATCTAAAAAGCTAAAAACCTGACAAACCACAAATTTTCAGATGCGTTGTTTTGCCAAATCACGGCCGTATAACCAAATTGTGGTAAAAATTAGTCTGGTAAAGGTGAGATTTGCTTTAAACAGTGTCATCTACATTATATATCGAAATCTGGGAGAAATCAGTTCAAGTTAGCTGCTACCAAGCTGTCAAAAGCATGCCAAACAATACTTCGGCAAACAATAAAATATAATTTTATAGACATATAACGTAAAAGGTTTAAATAATACAAGATTAACGTTAATCGATCTTTTCTCACACTAATAAGGCCATAAAAATACAAAGAAAACAGATGTTGGGTTGTATCATTGCTTAACTTTTGACTGCAACTTTAAGACGTGATTCAGACATTTAATCAAATAAAAAGATATGTTTCTTCCAAATACAACAAGTATTATTATTTCCAAAGAATATTCAACATGTTTCAACGTGCTGCAATTTTAGTATCAACTCGACAAGTTATCAAAAGTTCGAATAAACTTTCATTCTGATGACGTCATTATAAACTTTCATATTTCAACTTCATGCAGGAATTGATACCTTCAAATCGTTTTGCCGGCCTTACAGACCCATTAAATGACTCACTATGACTCATCACATTTCAAAATATGTTGAGAGAGAAAAAAAAAATCTTAAAGTGGTCATCGGCCATCCTAACCTGCTATGATGGATTTACAATATGCATTTTTCACATATGAAAAGTTTTACACCGTATATCGCCATTGACACATACACGGAATTTCAACTTTGACGGGGCCGTACGAGGTTATATCTAGTCGAAGAGCATTGAAAGTTCGTGAAAATATTTCCAATGAAAATTTAAAACCGAATCCAAAAACTGACGGACTAGTTTTATACACAACAACGTTGCTCAGTAAAACTCGTGAATTGAGCCCGGTACCCGTATGTATCTGGAGGCAGACGCGCTACGGACTATACAGCCAAATCACTGCCCAATTGATGATTATCTCACTCTATCACTTTGCTGTACGAATGAATGAAATACTTCTAAGGTCCATGTTTACCTTCATCACAGTCGTTCCCTTGTCAATTCAGTATTACGAACAATGGCTTTCCTCAACCTTAAATATCACTTAGCGTTTGTACGTAGCAGTGTCTCAATCCTGGAATTATAATATGTGACCCCCTGCAACAAAAGGATCCAAAATTTGCTTGAGGATAATTTTCTGAAAATGACATGCTATTATTCCCTTACTCTTCCACTTTAATGTTTAATATAATTATATAACATAACTCATAAAAATTCGGTTGCGGAGATATCGATGATTTTATTAGCGCATGTCGAGTGGTTTAGGAAATCAGCGCTTCGAGAACACCGCCTTCAAAGTTTTCTTTCCGACGCTATCAGGATCAAGGGGAAGCAAGACAGTTTTCACCGTTTGACAATAGAAGGTACGCTCCTAGCAACCTCCGCGATGTTCATTCAAGCTACGCTTTCGGTCTACGCACGACCAATCAGTAACCAGGATGTCACGCACTGACCAATGAGATTACTCCCTCGTTGCTAGGGGCGGAGTCTAGCTGCGCCGCTAAATCCAAATCTTCGGACACGTTTCTGTTCCGTTGAAAGTTGGAAAATCATGGCCCAGAAAAACGCTATTTTCTTGCCTTTCCTGTGATCACATCAGATGACAGAAGATACATTAGACTACAAAATTATGTCAAAAACAGAAACCCGAACGTTCTGACGGATTTTGATGATCTGGCTTCAAACTCGATTTTTTTTTTTTCGGCTCACCCGTCAGCGACTTTAGGATCCTTTTGTTGTAGCGGGTTATGTTTTATTATCTACCTTGACAGATGTCAGCGTTGCTCCATCATAATTAAGAATCAAACTTCGTTTTCTGCTTGTCTACCGAAATCATGTAGACTTTGTTCAAGTCGTTTCCAGCAACGTTCTTCATCCAGGTTGTTCCACTCTAGCGTGATCAAACGATCGACAAGAACCCTTATGGCCTCGGGGAGATTCTCCAAGAGCACTGGATCGAGAAGTATCAGGATCAAACTAGTTTGCTTCATATGGGGTGGTCCAAGATCATCTCGATGGAGGTAGTCACATGCGACTTCCAGAGCCTGCCTGCATCGGGCGTCCATAACGAAAGCCCGGCTAATTACGAACACGGCACACATACTCGCCACAAGCGACTCTCTTAAACCGTTCAATCTCTTAACACCAAGGCGGAAGTCGCGGATAAGCGGCAGGCAGAGTCGGAAGTTGTTAGGATGATTTTCTAAACGCGGTCGGATGCGTTCGTCTACGAATTCCACTTCGTCATCGTGATGGTAGACGGCGGCATCATAAACCAAACGTTCTTCTTGTCCATTATTCTTTTTCCGTCGAAGACCTCGACCTGCGAATATAAATCCTCCTCTCATCAATTCGATGCGCCTAAATCGTATAAATACGACCACGCCGAAGATCACGGCAGCAAAGGCCAAAATACCGACTCCTCCGCCAATCGCGTACATTCGTTTATTGCTGTTCATTAAAAGCAAGGGAACGTTGACGTCTGTCGCCGAAAGGTTCGAGTCAATGCGGTCGTTAAAACAAATATCCCAATATACAGTTTTAAAAGGCTTCCCCCAGTATTTCAATGGAGACGCACATTCGTACTCGCATGTTTGAAGTTTCCCCTTGGTCCAATCCAGTGGTGAAAATAAAACATTATCATACAGAGGCATCAAGTTGCACAAGTGGGAATCACAAAGGAAGGGGTTATGGCACAGTTTAACCTCAGGCCAGGAAGAATTAAATACCCAAGCGATAATAGCATCAGATTCTAACGTCAAAATCAAATTGTCTTCCAGCGACAGAGTGTTTAGATTTTTCATACCATGTAAGAAATCGAGACCGCGAATGTCGGATATTTGATTGGAACTGAGGTCTAGCTCTTGTAAATGTTCGAGGCCGTCGACTGCTCTCGGAATACTTCGGAGCGAGTTCCGACTGAGGTCCAACGTTTCGATCTTTGTAATAGTGTCCAAAACGTTGTCGGGAATATCTGTCAAATTGTTATCATCTAGAGACAGAGTTGTCAAATTGACGAGTTCAACGAATGAATCAACATGCAGACGATATATAGCACTGCCTGTAAGCCGCAGCGTAGAAAGATTGGAGAGTCCGCGAAAGTCACCGTTGCGGATCTCTGTTAGTCCGCTCTGAGAAAAGATGTCCAGTTCCCTCAGAGACCCTGCGACAGGGGCCAACGCTTCCACTGGAATTTCTCGAAGTCCGTTGGAGAAGAAGGTCAATGACTGAAGGTTTGACAGACCATTAAGGAATCCATGTTCAATCGTCTTAAAAGTGCATCCAGCAAAGTTTAAACTGCGCACGTGGGGAAAGCGTTTTACCAGCTCGTCATCCATTGGCCATGTCAAAGGCCCACTGTTCTCTGGAGCGTCACGAAAAACTGTAACAGAAACGATATCCGGTGACTCCGGGATATTTTGGAAGGGATCCGATGCATTGAGCTCGCTAGTTAGGCATATAAGTGCCTGCCCGTCGTCCCAGATGCACCTGCACACACTACACTCGACCCCGCCTGACGTCCGTTCATCCTGTTCTCCTGACGATTGGCACCTAGATAAGGCTGTAAAAAGTGCCATAATAAGCAGCATTAGAGCTTGTTGCTTCTGCATTTTGATACTGGGTACCTTGCATCGACGTTTATCAGCTTATGTATATTAGGCGAGTTTGTGCTTCGTCTCTTTCCCTGTAGGACTACATTGCACTCCGCGCCAAGAATATCTGTACTGAGTCTGTGACCTTGGAGTAAGTACGCAGTAGGTGGGCAGTAACATACACATCAAACTCACACGACACCCCCTCACACATCCGACACTTCGTGAAAATCAATTATGTCGTATCTGACTGAGCATTTTAAACTCGGCTTTCGATAATGATATCACATGTCACAAGTACTAGTAGGAGTTAAAATCCCCACACATGACTGACACTGAGCACAGCAAAATCCTTTGTGTGGTGAACTATATCCGCTACGACAGGCACAAAGTTGACAGTTTCAATATCGCTGCGGCTGTGGGGTTTTCATTTCACATGGACTTGGTCAGGTGACGAGTTATTGTTGGCAGTTTCATCAATAGAAATCGGATATGTATTGAAAAAAAGTAGTGCATATGAAGAGTGTGTTCGCAAAAACCGATAAGTCAATTTTTAAAGATTTTGAAGTGCGGTCTCTGTCATAAAGTAGAAAATAATACCTTTTAAATGACATATTGGTTACTACATAAAAGGTACATTTTTGAAGTTATGGTCAAAAGAAGCAAATATTTTCTTATCATTCTCTTTATTTTTCTTGACCTTTAATCGCAAATATCTCCATTTGGCAAATATGGACTTATCGGTTTTTGCGAACAAACTCTTCATATATTTACTATCCTGTTCATATTTTGTTGGTGGTGTGGGTCGAGGAGAGAGTTTTGAGCTTGGAACCATGATAAGGAACGTTCTTTCTCTCAAGAGGTCATGAATAGACATAATTGTGGCCGCGAAACCGTGAAAGGGGGGAGGGGGCAGGGGGACTTTGTTAATTTAACATCTCCTCTACACATCCTAATTAACACGATGTTTTAATAACATGAATTAAGAATTGTAACTTTATAAAAGAAACATATACGAATCCCTTAAAGCATAGGACTCTCAGGGTTCCTCTCCCAGATCCCCACTTAAGAACGTGCCCTATCATAGATCCACCCCCCCCCCCCCCGACACACACACACACACAAACAAACACACATACACACATTAACACTTTCGGTTTGAAAAAAAATGGAAAAATAATAAAGAATCTCAACAAATTCCACTATGACCCGCAGAGGAGTCCACCCAGTGGAACCACCCGGCCCCCTTTTTTTTTTTCCAACTCAAAATATGTATAGGGCCAACTGTGATTCTTGGTCAGTAGCATGGAAATGTATGGCTTTATCAAGATACTATTCTATTTTGCTTGGCAAAATCACAATCAGGAAGTGCTTTTGTCCTCTCTTGATCGTGTATTTTTACGAAAACGCAATTCAACATTATTATTCATGTTTGACTCTACTGTATAGAGTTCACTCAGACAAATAGAATACCATTTAGGAAGGGAGAAAGAGAAAGACCGACCTAGAGCCGTTCTGTTAGTGACAGAGATAAGGAGAGCTAGAAACTGTTACTATTTCTCCAATAGAAAATTAAATCAGTTACAAAATTATGAAATTTAGCGTAGAAGTAGCCCAAAAATAAGTGAGATGATAATAATCATGTTCCAATAAATTTAACATTTCATGACGTAATCACGTATAGAAATGGTTAAATCTAACAATTTCAACTTCAATTGAATTAACAAAGTGGTGAAATCATCGAATGGAAAATGTACAATTATAACTCCGATACAGAATTACAAACTACAAAATATTAAAATCTATCTGAAAATAAGTGTGACTTTTGATGACGCCAAAACGTAAAATGGTCATTTTTTTAATACAAGTTTAACTTTATTTGATTTTCACTATGATGACGTCATAACATTGAAAAATGGAATACTGTGTACCGTCATAAAAAAAAGGTATAACATACTTAAAACTGGCTTGCCAAGTCCAACATAAGCAAGATATGCTCAAATAAAGGATCATAACTATGTCCTTGCATCAACACCTAGAACAGACAATTTTATTGGGTTGACTTTCATCAATTTATTCACAGTGATATAATCATCAAATTGAAAAGTGAAAAATAAAATTTTTAAAGAAAAGGGGATATATGATCCAAACATTTGAAATGTGTTATTTTTCTTCATGAAAATGAAACAAGTTTGTAGACATGGTTTTTACATTCAAGCAAACAAAAAGGGGGCAACAAGTAAATAGCCTAACGCATCAGTTACAATAGAAGATTTTGTTTGCAAAAACCGATAAGTCCATATTTGTCAAATGGAGATATTTGCGATTAAAGGTCAAGAAAAATAAAGAGAATAATAAGAAAATTTATGCTTCTTTTGACCATAACTTCAAAAACAAAACTTTATATGTAGTGAACAATATATCATTTAAAAGGTATTATTTTGTACTTTATGACAGAGACCGTACTTCAAAATCTTCAAAAATGGAATTATCGGTTTTTGCAAACACACTCTAGGTCATTATCGCCATCTTAGAGAAATTCGTAAGTAGGTAAGGACAAACATTGCGAGTCATTGCACTAGTAACACAGCCACATAAATTGGCATACCGAAAAGCAAAACAAAAACAAAGCAAAACAAGCAAACTGTAGCCTGACTATGACGTCATCATATGGCTTTTAATCAGAGGATAATGACCAAAAAATTATGTTGAAATTACGTTTGACATGGAAACTATGACGTTTAAGGTGATTTTGCAGATGGCCCCTTGATGACGTAATGATTTAGTTATATGATAACCTCATAATATGATAGCTGTTAACTATAAGAGAACTGAAAGATCGAGGTTCCTCACATTCTTATTTTTTCTGTTTTTGAGTTTTGTTTTCTTTTGTTTGTTTTTTCACTTTTGGTGAGGTGTAACAAATGGGTGAGAATTAATTGGTTTATGATGATCGTCTTATAACGTGTATTTTGAGGTCATTTTAAAAATTATCAAGCATCTGCTAATAATGCTAAATTGAAAATCTTCTCTTGCATTGCTATGACACTTAAAATTTGTCTTTTGAACAGCATGTACGTTAGATCCTGTTTTATTTCAAACTTCAAAGACACCTGTTCATATATATTTATTTTGTATTACTATGAATAACTGTGCTGTACATTTCAGTCAATAATTCCCCAGTCCTGCATGTTTTTATGGGTTGTTGTTTTTTTTTTTCTCTGATCAATGATCCATTACTTACAGCAAAATTTCCCACGTTATCGAATGCACCACCTTCAAATTTGCCTATAGTATACTATATAATTTCTGGTGAAAATCCTGGTTTGGCGCCCATTTGTTTTGTTTTGTTTTTGCTTTGTTTTGCTTTGTTTCGTTTCTGGTGTTTTTTTTCTTTGTGTGTGTGATTACTTTTTGGGGGTTGGTGGTTTGTTTGTTTTTTGTTCTTTTCGTATGCCGCGTTTTGTATACCGTGTATCCTTTATTTATAATCATTAATCATTAATATAATGATTAATAATCAGCACTTAAAGAGCAATGAACAGTGTATATAGATACATGACAAGAAAATCAAAAAGGTTTGGTTTTCTAGGCATATTTCTGAAAATCATATTGTGTCAAATGCATACATGAGTACCACTTACAGTGGACTCCTGTTATAATGACGTCCTTGGGACCGGCAGTTTTCTTTCGTAACATGGAAATTTCGTTAAAATCGAACAAAAATAAACAATGAAACAAAGAGCATACAACAATGCGGCCTAACTTTTTACTTCGTTGTAACAGCAATTTCGTTCTAACAGTGTTCGTTATAACGGGAGTGCACCGTATAGGACTAAGAGTGCATGGTGGTCATATCATTTTGTTGTTGTTGTTGTTGTTGTTGTTGTTGTTGTTGCTTTTTCGACACAAAAGAAATCAGATTTGTAATGAGCATGCAAGTTCGCCGCTTGGTTTAGGAACATATGTGACCGGGGGGGGGGGGGGGGTATATAAGACGTACATTTGTTTTATTTCTTTTTCACTTCTATGCATTTTGTTTTGTCATTTCATAATGATGTACATTAGTATTGGAGTGACAAAAATGCTGAAAATTCACTTGCATAATCAGTAGAAAGAGTATCTCTTATGAATCCATGGTACAAAATGTTTAAAGTATATAATGGCGGCTGTAACTCATCATGAGATTATATCATGTGCAAACTCATATCTTTCGCTGCCATATTCATTGGCATTTCGGCGAAATTGATCGAGTTTATGCAAATGGCATCAATCGGATTTTGATTCAACAACCTAAGCTCAAATTAACAAGAAAAGATTAAAAAGAATGTGACCCTGCATCATAAAAATACCCTCAAAGTCGCCAGACAAGGAATTTTAGTTAGGGGCAGATTCCGTTCGCAGACTCTTCGTACACGTTTACTTTAATATCTAATTAAAATGGATCTTTCTAACAATGAAAAATGACAAATCTTGAATTTGTAATATTTTCTGAAAGATCTAGTCCTTTTCTATATTATATCAAAGTTTGGTATAATAAAACAAACAGGAGCTTGTTTTTTCGTATCTTTTTTCTCAAACACTTTTTGGTGGAAGTGTGTTAAAGTGTTTCTCATAAAATCCTCTTCTCATATCTCAAAAACCCTGCCCATACTCTTCATTTTCAACTCCAATAACTTTAGGAAGAATGATGCTACTTCATTGAAAGTTAGCATTAATCATCTACAGAATAATGATAATGAGGCACGCTCAATTTCAGCTTAATTTGATAATCCCTTCATTGTTGTTGCTCTGGCTGTCTGGTGGTCAACATCCTGTCTTTTATTCCGTTCATCCCACTATGGCCATGGCTTGGAGTAGATAAAGCGCTTGAATACACCTTGTACTTTAGAGCCAGTTTTCTCAGTTTACACTTTCCAGAGTGTGTGCTTTCCATCCAATAGTTAGATAGGTTAGGAGAGTCCATTTGAATTAAGTAATACATAAATTTAAAGCTTAGAGTCTGATATTTCAAAATCTGCTCTTAGCTAAAAATCCATGTCTTTTATGGCGACTTTTTGTTGGTTTTGTGATGTTTGGTCACAACTGATCTTTCAGAAAGTAATCCCTACGTTTAAAAACTAAAGATTGACTACTTTGACCCATTTCACCTGCATATTATCAGGACGTATTTTAGGCCCCACCTAAAATGGAGGATAGAGCCTTTCCTTTGGTTTTCTGATGCATTGCCATATAACCTATCCCAAATCAAGATTAGGTAAACCCTTCATTGAGCCTAGTCTCCGGGCAATACATATAAAATAGTACTTTTTAAAAATATTTGGCGCCACATGAGTCCCTATTATATTGCACTGCCTGCGTGAAACTGCGTACCTTTGTCGCTGTTCGTACTGTACACAGGTAGCTAGCTAGCTACAACTTGTAGCTAGTTCTGGCTTGCCTGTAGGGTCAAACTTCATTGATAGCTGTCCCCAAACTGAGAAACCAGCGATTTCTAAGGTGAGTAACAATTGATTCTTTACTAAAGCTTTTTGATTTGTGCCCACAGTAGGCCTATTATATTAAAAAAAATGTATAGATTTGCCTGAATTTAAGATACTTCAATATCAATGGAAGATTTCTTTTACAATTTCGGGCATTCATACGGCAGCCTGGTAAACAACGAAGAACAGTGATCCGAAGTAATATGGATAGATAAGTTATGTTGTATAGACCTTGCTTTTGAATAAGGATGCTAATCGAGTATAACGTAGCAATCCTGTTGAAATCTGGCGTACCCTCTAAATTCAGTTTCACATGCGTCTATTCACTTTTTTATTTATGCTAAAAAAAAAATCAAGATTTCTTGTGAATGTCTACACTCCCTGGGTAGGCCTAGGCTCTAACATAGATCGAGTTCCTATCCTAAGACTAACGTTAATCCCACCCTTAATGGACTAACTATAACTTATAAAAGAGAAATACCATTAGACTCAGTGCCCGTGGGTTAGTAGATCTGTCTCTCCATGTCTTATCTGACTTATCTGACTTATCTGGTCCGCCTTCTTCCCTTGAAGGTCCAAGTCAGTGTCAAGAGAGTCAAGTAGGGACCTAAACTAGTGTAGTGTAGTGTTTAATGAGACTGAAATTCTGATTGCCGAATGTCATGTGATTGAAATCAGGAGGAAGACTTCTTAACATGTTTGACATAATTTAGACGCTCCTACTTAGTTTTGAGACTTGATTATTGACAGTGTAAGCATAATTATGATTATGGGAGAATACATAAATCAAAAATTAAAACGTGTTTCTTTGTAACATCCCCTTTAATTTTGACCCTTGTATATATGTAAATCTTTTTACTTAAATATTCTTTCAGCTTTACCTTGTAGGTGAAAAGGAGACTATTAACTATATCAATGTGTTGAAAAACAATAATTAATTTATTGTTATTAAAGGGAGAGTGCAATTTCGGTTGGCATGAGACCTGAGGTTTCCATTTTTGTTTTTTAATGATGATTGTTTGAGATAATGAGAAACCTCAAATGAAATATATTATAAACAGCATACAACTTTGACAGGAATTCAAGGTTCATTTGATGGACACTGGTTTTGAAATGGCCGAGATATCTTTAACAAAGCCATCATAATGAAATGTGGGACCAGCCTTTCATTATGATCGCTCGATCTCTTTGTTTTCTTTTGTAGTGTTATCTCAGCCATTTCAATACCGATTTTCATTAAATAAACGTTGAATTCCCTTCAGAATCGTATGCGTTTTAACATTTCCTAAAGTAACCTCCCAAGTATCTCGCAAAAAGTTACAAACTGAATTCTCACCTCAACAAATAGGCCTACTATAATCATCATCCTTTTAACAGCTCACCTAAAGGAAAGGCAGATATCGACAGGGTCTGTGGGTGGAAAAGATCAAGCCGACATCGTGGGTGATACCTTGACAGGGTAGAGGGTTCAACTGTTATGGACATTCTGCGAGTTCAACAAGAATCTACAGTTCATGGAGATATTTCCTGACCACTTCCTAGATCTCACGAACCTCGTGTTCTACCTGCTGGATCATTCTGACGAGTAAGAGAAAAACATGCCAATACTTTTATTTTGAATTAAAGTCAGGAATGAAGGGGTGAGGAGCCCTGCTGCAGCTGAAAAGAACACAGTGTCCCACAGTGTGAGAAACACAGCGTGAACACAATGTGAACACATTGTAAACACAGTGTGAAATCTTTTCACACTGTTAAATTTAAGCGTTTTAAAGGGACTGTACAGTACTGGTTGAGGTGGGGATTCATGTTACCTCAGTGAGAGAATGAGAAACCTCATAAAATATGAAAGAGCATGTAATTTTAAGAAGGATTCAACGTTTATTTGATGAAAATCGGTTTTCAAATGGCTGTCGTTATTTATTTATAAGCCTTTTAGAGATATCCACAAAAAGTGATAATAACAAAAGGCGACAGGCCACGACTTGTATTACGATCTCTTTGTTTCACCTTGTTTTTGGATATCTCAGCCATTTCAAAGCCGATTTTCATCAAATAAACTATTGATACCCCTTAGAATTGCATGCTACACTCTTTAACATCTCATAAAGTGGTTTCTGAATATCTCGCAACACATTAAAAGCTAAATCCTCACCTCAACCAGAACTGTACACACCCTTTAGCAGTGTGAGCAAAATTATTGTGAATCATTAATTTCGTGTTGCACAGAACATTACATGTGAACACTCCGTGAGAACCAAACCACAGTGTGTAATCATCTCCAAACTGTTAAAGTCGAGCGTTTTCACGTAGTCGACTTTGTGACCACACTGTGAACACACTGTGGAACACTGTGTTCTTTCTAGTACGGCGAGAGTGTATGTATAGGAAAAGAGAAGGCATAAATCATGAACATACAAGTCATGCAAAAAAATACGGTAAAATATAAATAATTAATATGAATACAAATAGTAAAATGACTCATGATCCGAATTCGTTTCTTCTGTTTTATCACTTTCCGCCATTACCAACAAATCACAGGTATGAGCTGACATGGAACGAAGATGGACTTCCCCGGAGACAAAGTGATGGTGAAGCATTTTGTATATACGAGGATGATGATGGAGTGACCTTCAAGTTGGTGGTGCACGTGGTAATATCAGCTATTCCGTTGTCATTGACCTCCAGAACAACCAGGACAGTCTCATTTAACCAGGGTTGATCGATCCCCACCTTCCACCTTGATGTTGTCTCAAACCTCGATCGAGGTCTCAGATAGAGGCCTTGGTTTTATTCTCATAGAGATTACTGAACAGCACATGTAGTTGTTATGTGTGTGTGTGTGTGTGTGTGTGTGTGTGTGTGTGTGTGTTTTTAAATCATCAACTTACCCAGCAGAACAACACACGCATAACAGGTAATGTTCACACACACAAGTTGTGGTTGAACTACCTACAAAAAGGCGCTCTGGTCAATACTGATTGCATGAAAATATTGAAGGTAACAGTTACTGAAATACTACTAATAACAAAATAAATAGTCATAATCCAAAGTATTATACTGAAATCTAAGTAACCTTACTTTTTCTCAATAAACGGTCTTTAATATGTACAGCTGTACATTTAAATAGCTTATTCGGTCACTAAGCAAAATATTATTTTCTTTTGCATTACAGGCAAGTTGCAAGAGGAGGTCCGTCTCTACATTCGGTCACTATGAGATCATCTCGATGATCTCGATGTATGGTTTGACAGGATCCTGTGGTGAGTTTGAGCCTGACTTATGTGAAGATAAAGATAATTTGTTAAGTTGAAAGCTGTGCAGGCCATTTTGTTCAATTTCAACATTCTTTCAGTACTATAAAGGGATCATTTATATAGTACTGGTAGAGATGAGGATTGAGCTTTTAATTTTTTGGAGAAATACAAAAGGACCACTTATCAAATAGTGCAGAACATACCATTCTGAGAGGAATTCAAAGTTAATTAGATGAAAATCGGTTTAGGAATGGCTGAGACATCCAAAACCAAAGTGAAAAAAGCGATCCTAATAAAAGTTGGGTCCCTTCTTTCATTAGGATTGTTCTGTTCTGGATATCTCATCCATTTCTAAACCAAGTTTCAGTAAATATACGATGAATTCTTCTTGGAATTACATGCTTTTGCATATTACATAAAAGGTTTCTCATTATCTCACCTAATCTGCCGTCAGTCTGAACCAAACGACCTCTTTAAACGGAACACTTCTACGTTAATTTTCTATTTCATTGTTTACCCATGTTGTTTGTTTGTTTGTTTGTTTGTTTGTTTGTTTTCCCCCAAGGCCGTCAGTGCTGCCTTCACTGTACATCAACAAGGCACAAGATAACGACGAGCAGCCGTCAGAGAGGAGATGCATTTTACTACTCTCACAATGTCTAAGGGATATTCCCAACGAAGTGAACAATCTTTTTTGGTCACACAACTAAGTCTATAAAGTCATAGCTTCTAATTAAGACATCAAAGTACTCATGCACATGAAAAAATTGCCATATACATTGTACCTCACCATAAGCCTGGAAGTGACCACGGAGAAACTGCTTCTAAGCTCATATATTCTAGAAGCGTTATGTTAGGAAGAGACTTTATTATTATCTTTATAATGTCTCTTCGCCTGTAAAAAATTTATTGTTACATTGCAATACACTACTTCAATGAAAGGAGGTATTCATAATTATTATCATTTTCCTCGATATTTTCGTGAGCTTCCGTGAATGATACAGCCCTATACACTTCCCACAAGCCTTTGCTTTTCAAAGGGTTCTTCGTAAGATTTCACGTCAATCATGTGTTTCATGAATGTATATTTGTTTAGTCCCATCTCAAATTGGTTGTTCTTGTGTTAAATGAAATGGAATGTTAGTGTCAAATAAGTACGAAAATGTGGAATACATGGAAATCGTAAATAGAAATATCTGGCCAGATTGAATTTCATATCTATTATCTCCATGACAAAGCGGTCATTATTTTGCTTTCTTTTACTGCGTTTGTGTATTTGTTTGTTTGTTTTGTCTTGTTTTGTTTTCGGTTTGTTTGTTTTTTTGACCAGGTCTGTCCCCCCCCCCCCCCCCCGCCTTCACATCTGACCTTCCTCAATCATTAATGCACGGAGCAACGCATGCCATGCACCGGACCTCAAGATCGGACCTCAAGATCGCCTAGAACATAACATGTGACTCGGATGACAAACTTGCTGCCATCATGTCCTGCTATGAGAAGCCTTTCGTCTTCTACTCGAGAAGCAAGTGGTGTGCATGTCAAAGTTACAGGAGCTCAGCGCTGCACTCTACCTCCAATTCAAATGTGTTCCTGTGTGGAAATGCATTCCCTTCTCGATCTGTTTTCTTCTGCGTATCTTGTCTCTTTTATTTTTACTCTCTATATTTTTTTATATGCATGTATAGTAGCATTATTGTACAAACTAACATATTTTAATGTGGCTTTAATGAACATGTGTCCTCAACTGATTAAACATTTTGGTTTTATAACAAGCTGACATGGTTGTCACATTTCCCTTACATGCTGATTAGTAATGGTCATTAGTGACCATCACTAATTTTGATGATGAATAATAATTGCATTCATAGAAGTATTTTAATCAAGGCAGTAAGATGAGACAACCGTGGAGTCTTTTAATTATCATTGGTGGTTTTTTTATATCTTTGCAATAAAAAAAAAAAAAAAAACGCCACATATTTTGCCATGCGTTATAACAAAAAACTTAAATATCGAACTAGCCCAAGATGTTATCGTTTACCTATTCCCATGAAATACAGCTATGACTAACTAGCGAGGACGAATCCCATTCGGAAGGAGACTGTGTAACTCTGCAATGTGAATATTAGGTTGAGTAGCAAAACTATAAATAGGTGTGATATACATTGTGACTTTAAAGGGTGTGTACAGTTCTGGACGAGGTTAGGATTTAGCTTTTACCGTTTTGCGAGATATTCAGAAACCACTCTATGAGATGTCAAAGAGCATGCAATTCTAAGGGGTATCAAAAGTTTATTTGATGAAAATCGGTTTTGAAGTGGCTGAGATATCCAAAAACAAGGTTAACAAAGAGATCCTAATAAAGTAGTGGCATGTTGCCTTTTATTATTATCACTTTTTTGGCTATCTCAGCCATTTGAAAACCAATTTTCCTTGAATAAACGTTGAATCCTTTTTAAAATCACATGCTCTTTCATATTTCATAAGAGGTTTCTCACTATCTCACTTAAGAATGTTCAAAACATGAATCCCCACCTGAACCAGTACTGTACAGTCCCTTTAAGCTTTCTCTTCTTGCGCTAATCCTCTCCAGCATCTGCATGCAACTGTTTGTCTTTCTTTCAGTTGTTCCATTTAAAGATTTACTTTACTCTGTACAAAACCACGAATCAGGCCTGTTTTGTAATAACAAAGTCATAGACCAAGGTATATACTGACATTAGTTACTATGAAAATATTAAAAGTGATATTACGGTTACGTTACGAATGATTATGATAAATCACTTCTGTTTTCCCGAAGGCTACAGTTGCATTACATAAGGGAAAATCCTAACTGCATCCATGGGTTTCAATTCCGACTGGAGCGTGTGGGAGTAAATGCATAATTAATGATTGCTTATGTGCAAGTATTTTCTTTCAAATTTTCCTTGTTGGTATACAATACTACAAAAGCGTAAGTATACGTATTCCAATGAACAGTTCATTTATGCCTCATAACCTCTTGATAAAATCGTACATATTATACTGCAGCTTCAAAAAGTCGTTATGATAGCATGTACCTTGCTATATTACTTCCACAAACAAAAACCTTACAGTATGTTCAGTTTGAAGGGCCTATCAGTATCCACTGATTCAGGTTTTCACGACCATTTTTTTTTCTTTTATTTGCAGGAATAGATACATGCAAGTTAAATGACTTTAAATTTCTTGCAAAATTCAGTTATGTTTTTGCTTTAATACAAAACGGCCAGTTGTCATGTTTTGTTGTGTTTTTTTTTTCAATTAATTTAGTAGAACAAGGACTTATTCATATCTTAAAAGTCAATCTGACATTTTCCATTTACCGAATCCTAAAACGGTGATGACTCTGAAATCTATTTGCCACCACTAAATCTATTCTTTCCTTCTCCTCTTTTGTCTATCCATTTCTACACATTTAAGTCATTCCTGCCTTTTATGTTTCCTTACTCATTGTACTTCTTTATATTCTTTGACGCATTGTAAGATCAATGGATTTAAAATTTCTCCGTAAGCAATCTGTTCTTATAGTGCCAACACTGTGCGTACATTCGTAGATACAATACAAAAGTCACTAGATAAAGTCATATATCAAATCTAATCCTTCGCATTGTTTACTTCTGTTTTGAAATTGACGGTTGATTTACCATCTTTTTATCATCGTTATATAGGCCTACATAGTTTATGGATTTAATTACGTCAAGGGATCTTGTAATGTCATACATCGCATTGTCCTTTCCGTTGAAGTACCTATTAAAGTGATCAATGAGTAGAATGACAATTTATGTTAAACAAGTGACGATCATTTGGATTTAAAGGGGAAATCAAGTCTAAATATAAGTTAGTCTGGTAAAAAAAAAAAAAAAAACGAGGAAGATCTTACAAGTTCATTGGTAATAGTTTGACAGAAATCGGATGAAAAAGAGAAGTTGTAAAATTTTGTAAAGTTTTGCTAATTTCTGAAGAAGTTCTTGTACCGTGGATATGAACATGCGAATGAGTGAGCTGACCATGTCATAACTTCACATTTTTTTCCATTGATCGTGTACAGAAAGGGACAAAAATTCAATGTTTCTGTCTTTGAAGTCTGAAGTATGATGTCATTCCTGGTTGAATAACTTCGGAAAAGTGCTTAATAGTTACATATACCAGGATTTCAGTCTTTTGGCATAATTGCGTTTGAAAGAAAAACTGGTAATTTCACAATTTTATGCAAAGATTATATGGAAAGTAGTGAGGGGATGACATGCTCACTTATTTTGAACGTTCAAGAGCTGTTTTCTTGAAAAATTTGCGAAACTTCAAAATCTCATAATTTCCTTTTTTTTTCACATATTGCAATCACCATTTTACCGTTGAACTAGTAATATTTTACTCTTTCCTATCAGACTTATATTTGGACTGGATTTTCCCTTTCAATTCTTCTTTACCTCAATTCATGCAAACATATTTGTGTGTCTCCTTTAAAGTATCTATCATTATTGAAAAATGATAGTTATGTCAAATTGTTAAACGCAAAGTGTGTCATACGTGTACGTGTATATATGTTTTGATAGTAATTAATAGACTTGATCGTGGATACCTAACACCACTGTTCCGCCGGGTACTAGAGTCTATTGAGATGTACCAAGCGGGGGGAAGGTGTGGGAGGTGCCCCCCCCCCCACCTCCCTCCCCCACGAGAAAACATTTGCATTGATTTTCAAAATTCATCTAAGACATCTTAGTAACATCTAAGTATTTCGTGCACTCTTGTGGAATGTTTAGGAAGGATTTTCTTGAAAGATATTAATGGATTTAAATCATGGCTTCTGTCACCTCTTGTTCTGCTGTGTGTACCTTCACCGTATAAATCTGTCGATCAAGATGTTGTCAGATTCATAGCTGTAAGGTTTTATAATTAAGATAATAGTTAGCTGGAGTGATTAACCTTTAATAAATGATAGATTTGATTATCAAGATATTCAGTCCAGCGGCTGTAACTATTTCGATGTACCAATGCTATACATTGTAAATAAAACTATTTGAAAGTTACTCTTGAAAACCAAATAAACCTAGAATTATTATCTGTGTGTGTCCATTAAAGTTATCTATTCCTGTCGCTATTATGATTCGTAGCAGACCCGCGCTATAAACGATGATATAAACCTTCACATAACACAAATACTACCAGTACAATCGTAGATGGATAGTCATTGTTCATTAGCTTATACATCATAGTGTATTATGTAAAATAATTTTAACCTCTTCTTTTTCCTTTATACAACAAAAGAGCCACGTACAGCATCATGTATAATGATACTAAGTATGTATTGTCTTCAATTCACGTTGTATCGAGCGTTCACCTGTAGAGTGTATGGGCCTATAACCACACATGATGTATCTTCCACCACTGTATATCATTATGTTAAAGAAAAAACTAACACAAAAAAAGGACATAGTCAAGCAATATATAGTAGGTTAAGTAATGCAAACATCTTAATTTTCCTTAGAACAAGACAAACACAGTTGTGTCATTCACAATAACACACTGTCTTCAAATCATGCTTTAGGCCTACATAGTCACACAAAGTATGATAAGTAAAATAATACAAACCTAGTTATTTTCTGTAGAACTATATAGACAAACACACTCAGTCACATTGATACACATTTATGCGGGCGAAAAGAAACGTGGCTGCACAAAACTATTGTCGTCGACCATGCACTATGAATTGTGTGGTTGGGGTGATTGCTCCGGTGTTATGCTTGGGTGGGGTGGGTATGAGTGGTAATTTATGAGTACTGTGCGTGTGTGGGGAGGGGGCTGCATTGTGTGTGTTGTGTATGATCTGTAGGTACGTATTAAGTGACTTGTGTATAAATATGTTTGCGCATACTCGTTTTTGTGTGTGTGCGTGTGTGTGTGTGTGTTTTGAGTATGATAATGTAATATGTGGAAATCGTGTGCGTGTGTGGTGGTTGTAAAGTGGTAGTGGTTTGTTTGTCTGTGTGTATACATGTACGTGTCCCTGTGTACGTACGTGTGTCTGTTTCACTTTGTATTTTGATGTTTGTGCGAATGAACTTTTAACAAGTGTTAAGTTTTTACTGCGTGTTTCTATTATAACTCACAACTCTTGATCCATTAGGTCTGTTTAAGATCAAACTTGGATGGCAGATGTCCCTTGGAGAGTTGACGGGTATCGAAAGGCAGGCTAAAAATCACAGGTATGGGTCCACGAACTTTTTGGGCCCAATGTTTACTGTTTATACTAGGCGTTTCTTTTATGCCCAAAAACTTTTGATCGATTTGTCCGTTTGTGACCAAATAGATAGATGTCCCTTGGGGAAATGAAAGTCACCACAACATTAGGGGCAACAGGCAGGGGTAACGAACTTTTAGGACCCAATGTTCAATTCAATTCAATTCATGCTTTATTTCATTTTTCGAAAAGAACATAAACATTTCACTTTCTTTGGTAACAGAGAATAAGGTTGCATAGTCAAGACAAAGTAAATTGAGAAAAATAAAATCGAGGAACCTTGGAATAAGAAATACGTTGTAATGAAACTTGACTGAAGTGATAA
Source organism: Diadema setosum (assembly GCA_033980235.1). Classification (NCBI taxonomy): domain Eukaryota; kingdom Metazoa; phylum Echinodermata; class Echinoidea; order Diadematoida; family Diadematidae; genus Diadema; species Diadema setosum. The sequence continues at coordinate 14,991,464 of CM067071.1, forward strand.
GGACGACATAATACGTAAGACATCGAAAAATGGAGGGACCCACTAAAAAGACAATGCTTGTAGAATGTGGGCCCCTCAAGTACAGAATGTCAATAGAAATTGAACGGATGCAAAAAGGGAAGAAAGACTGGGAATAAAGTAAAAAAGAAAAAAGTCTGGAAGCCCTCTAGGAAGATAGAGTATCAAACAGACATACATACTCAGGCGGGTAAACAGAAAACGAAACTGGGACGGCGAAACTAATAAAGGGGGGCTCATAGACAAGACAGAACGAGACAAGACAGAACGAGACAAGACTAATATAACAGGAAGACAATACAACGGACAGAAAGACAGAACAGATCCAGTGATCCTCGACAGAATTCATTGAAAAAAAAATGATGGGATGCGTGAAAAGGATACCATTATATAGAAAAGTATAGAGAAATAGATGCAGAAATAATATAAATGAAATCAAACCTACTCTGTAGGTGTCTCAGGACAAGAGAGACGAGAAAATACGGTATATCACTTGTAAGCCAAGTTCTTCAAAAAGGAATTGAAATAAGCCAACAGGCTAATTCAATTCTGTGGGATCATAAAATTGCAATAAAAAAAAAACTTTAATCTTCTTTTAAATGAATATATAGAGGGGGAATCTTTTATATCATTATTCAGGGAATTCCAGTAAGTTGGGCCAGTGTAAATAAGTGTGTTCTTAGCAAACATCGTTCGTAAAAGAGGTAAATGAAATTCATTGGAGCGTCGAGTGGGATACTCATGGAATGATTGATTTCTTTGAAACATAGAAGCAAAAATGGACGGGAGTGAGTCGTTGCTGTACATGTACATAAATTGCCCCAAATTATATAAAAACAAATCTTTAATTTTTAATAGCTTATTGGAGGAAAATAACAAATTTGAGTGGGAGGGTATGGAAGGATAACATATGATACGGAGAGCTTTCTTTTGTAGAAGGAACACTCTATCCAGTAGATTCTGATGAGTGTTACCCCATACTAAAACACCATAATTAAGATAAGGCAATATCAATGAAGAATATAACATAAGTAATGATTTTTGTGGAATATACGAATTCATTCTATTTATAACGCCTATATTACGCGAGATTGTGTTGGATATATAATCAATATGTAACTTCCAGGAAAGTTTGTCGTCAACAATAATTCCAAGAAATTTAAGATGTGAAACTCTTTCTAACTGAATATCATTCAAAACTATAGCTGTACTCAGAGTATCAACAGTATTACTGAAAATCATGTATTTCGTTTTTTGGGCATTCAAGGATAGTTTGTTGGCTCTTACCCAATTACTCACTTTTTGTAATTCAGAATTAACTTTTTGAACAAGAAAATTAGCATCATTATGGGCAAAAAATACATTAGTATCGTCAGCAAAATGAATGAAAGAAAGTACTTCAGATGCCTGACAAAAATCATTAATATAAGCAATAAATAACAGTGGTCCTAATAAACTTCCCTGCGGAACACCACAATTTACTTCTCTTATCACTGAACAATTATCTTTGATTATAACAAACTGTCTTCTATTTTCCAAATAACTCTTGAACCACTCCAAGGCCTTCCCACGTATTCCGTAATGTGATAACTTGTGGAGTAGAATATCGTGATCAACAGTGTCGAAGGCCTTGGAGAAGTCCAAGAAAATACTAATTAAATGAGAATGATTATCAATTGCGTGAGCCACTTTATCAATAAAATATAAAAGAGCATGAGTTGTATTATGCTTCTCTCGAAAACCGAATTGCGAATTAGTAAAAATATTATGCAATTTCAAAAAACCAATAGTTCTCTTATAAATGAGTTTCTCTAAAACTTTGGACAACGATGATAATAATGAAATTGGACGATAATTACTGACATCAGATTTATCACCCTTCTTAAATAATGGAATTACTTTGGCCAGTTTCATCTTGTCAGGAAACACACCGTTAGAAATTGACAAATTGAATATATGAACAAGTGGATCAACAACTGAAGATATAACACCTTTAAGAATGAAATTATCTATATCATCATACCCAGAACTCCTCTTGTTCTTAAGAGAAGATACAATATCAATAATCTCATGTCTATTAGTTGGAGTAAAATAAACAGAATTGGAATTGCGCTGGCCTAAATATTCAGTAAAATGATGCTCTGACGCAGGAATATTTTGGGCGTAATTTTCACCTATCTTTGAAAAGTAAGAATTGAAAGCATTTGCAATGTGAACAGGGTCACTGATGATTTCATCATTCAACTTAATGTTGTCGAAGCCAGATTTTTTACTCGAGACATTCATAGCTTGCTTTAACACATTCCAAGTATTTTTCATATCAAACTTGTATCTTTGCAATTGCTTGAAATAGTATCTTTTCTTCTCAGAACGTAAAATCATAGTTAGAGTATTGTATTTACGTTTTGATCGCTCATTTTTTTCCAATTTGTATCTATAATACAATCGATTTTTCCTGTTAATCGACCGAAGAATTGATTTTGTAATCCACGGCAACCTAGGTGTCTTTTTATAATCTGGTTTATTTTTTTGTTTCGGAATTACATTATCCAAATGATAATTAAATGTTTCCATGAAATAATCAAAAGACAAATTAATATCATTACTTTCAAAAACTCTTGACCAATCAACAGTTTCGAGAACCGCATCAAGACTAGCTAGCTTTTCAGACGAGACTCTACGACTCAATAAAGGAGATGAAAAAAATTTAACATTATTAACTGAGGTTTTAAGCGCAAAATGAGTCATAATTGGATAATGGTCTGTCATATCTGAAAGAATTATATAAGAATTAATAAGGGGTAGGGTATTACAAAACATATTGTCGATCAGAGTAGCAGAGTGATCAGTGACACGCGTAGGTTTCGAAATAAGCGGAAGAAAAGAAGAGGACAAAAATGTTTGAAGAAACTCGTGTGCGGCAGTATCATTTTCCAACTTGAGTAAGTCAATATTGAAGTCGCCGAGGAAGAAACAATCCTTATTTTTAAAAACTGGGGATTTTATCAAATCTGAAAGGTAAGTTAAAAAATCCTTGATATTGGAGTTTGGAGGTCTGTACATAATGCCGACCACAATATTCCTAATTCCTGGGATGTAAATTTCTAAAAATAATGATTCAACAATATTATCCATTCTGGAAATATCATCATGAACAATACATTCAAAAGCGTTCGATATGTACAGTGCAACACCTCCACCACTCTTATCGGGCCTGTTATTAGCAAATATATTGTAGCCGTCAATGTTGAAAAGATTTTCAGTGTTGGAGTTTAACCAGGTTTCACTTAAACCAATAACTGAAAATGCCTGATTTGCATCAGTCTCTAAAAATAATTTTAACTCATCAAAATGCTTATTCAAACTCCTGATATTTAAATGCAACAAAGAAAATGTATCTTCAGAAAAACTTTCGTAAATATCTTTACATTGATTCACAGTAATATATTTACACAACATATTTTCAGTTAACTCTCCACCAAAACCATTAGGCAATTCATTTACAGATGAATTTAAGTTTTCAGCGATAGCATTGTCATAAAAAATTGCTCGTGAATTAGAAACTCCACGAACCGGATCTGAATCTAACCTTATGTACCTAAATAACTCAAAAAAGTCATTATTTGAAAGAGAACTAAACGGTGCATTCGGGAAATTAGCCATTATAAATGTGGAACATATCTATGAAAGTTTGTATTACCGATCGAGCCTCAATGACAGGAACGAGTGCATACTGCGAGAAAATAAGAAACCAACAGAGTGAGGTAGGGCACTGGAGAAGCCGAAGAACATGGATTCTGTCAAAATCATAATGAGCAGAGGATCGCTGCGAAGAAGTCGAACAGGGAAGAAAAGAGAGCAGTACAAAGTAGACGAGAAAGTTCAGTAACAACGAAGAGAAACATGAAACACACATAACATGTAACGAGGACAAATTGGTTGTCTCCGAGGGCTTCCGAGACGATAACAATGGAATATATACAACACAGAAATCCGAGCGGACATTAGGAATGACATGCTAATAGTTTTTGACTGGCTCCCGCAATGTAGAGCTGGTGCGCTTTGAGCGCTCGAAAAGGTCCAGTTGTGATGTAGTGGATGGATAAAAGAGAAAAAAGAATCACTATGCTGAAAATGATAACAGGATAGAAAAAATACAACCTGTTTGACAGACAGACTAACGAGTACAACATCCTGATATTACAAATAAAATCAGTGTGACACACGAAACGCTTATCAAACAAGGGCATTTGCCCATATTAATTAGATGCATTTAAATATGACATTGCGGGGGCCCATGGAGTTCCTATAATAAACCAGATCACTAACATGAACAGTATCACAAACCAAGGCCGTGTAAAAATAACCACTAAACGCATATGGAAAGCTGTGAGTGGTGCGATGTTTTAGCCAATCGGGTTGCAGGGACTCCCATTATGCATAATCAATATACAAGGAACACATATGGAAAGATTTATAAGCATTACAGGGGTCGGTGACTGAGTGAACCAACTTCAAGTCACTGATGTCTTTCAACGTGGGCTCACTAGAATAAATCAATAGGTGACCGGACAAAAGCCAAACAAACAAAACACAGGCGTGATCGAGAAGGCTAAAAGTAGGGTAAAGCACTTAAGGTATTCAATAGTTTGTCAGACTTTTTGGTAGCTCCATGGTCAGACTGAAGAAAACATGAGTGCGCATAGTGATAACACATAATCAACAACTGATGTGTAACAAGAATAATCAGCTGTGGTGCTAAGAACGTAATAAACTATGATAGATTATGCATGACTCAGAGGAGAAGGAATCTGATGGAGCAGGGTTCACGACCACAGAAGACTGTACACTATCAAGCAGACAAAGAGTAATTTGAAATCATTTAAAGGATCAAATTGCAAATTCTAAAGAATTTGGTGGACTAAAAGTAGGCAGGAGCACCTGAGATATCCAACAGTTTGTTTGACTGAAGAGAACATGAATGCTCATGGTGATTACACAAATTATCGGAAACTGATGAGAATAGTCTCTGGGTGTTAAGTGCGTAAATTGACTATAATAGAGGTTATGCATACCCATAAGGAGACGGAATCTGGAACAGGGTTAACGACCACAACAACTTGTGTACAATATTATACAGGCAGGGAGTGATTTAAAAGCGCTTAAAAATCGGTTTGCCTGAGTGAATAAACTCCGTGGATGGTTGAAAAAAAAATAAAAACACCCGGGAATCTGGAACAGAGGAATTTGATTTGTATAGTTTGATTGTGTCTATGCATGGAAAACATCGGTCACCTATTTGGTAGTTGTAACAATCAACTCGAGATTGTGCACGAGTCCTCAACTACAAACACACTGGTTCAACAAACAAAATGAAAAGCACAATCATTTCAGAATACAAGGGGAAAGTGCTGACACGGCTGTTGGCTGTTTGAAACAAACTGTTCACTGAGATCACTCAACCTCTATTATGTGTGGTACATTAAACAACAGCAGCTAGGAATGCATTGAACACCCGAAACGAAGTATAATTACATAATAGGACCTGCTCTTAAAGGGACGGCGCAACGTCAGCCGAGACTTGGCCTTTAACTTTTACAAGGATACCAGAAACCACCCTAGTTAAAGAACCAAAGAGCATCACTTAAGAGACTTTCTATCTTCATTCATTTTTTAAGAGTGAGAGAGAGAGAGAAAGAAAGAGAGAAAAGGAAAAGTCCCAACTGAATCAGCGCCATCCCTTCAAGGAGACGCCCCGAACAGTGCAGAATAATACCGGCAGTAACCATGGTAACATAAGCTTAACTTTGTTAAGTTCGAAAAATAACAGAATACAAATACGCAGAAAATTACCGAGTTCATGTTTTACATGTAGTTTTGAAGAAAAAAATGCATCGTATACATAGCTTGTTGCGTCTTGAATGTCAAGGGAACCCATGAAGTTATCAGGATCAACATTCATGGTATGGGTAAAGACATACATGCACCTGATTAGATGAGACATACAGACTTATCTGAGAATGTGAAAAATTTCAGACAGAATCTCGTAAGGAACATTGGTGCTATGATACTTGCACCAGTCTAACATTAAATACACTTATTCGGGTCACTCAACTTGGGGTGAATAGATTAAATAACAGAGGGAATGCAAGGAGCATCCGAAACTCGAAACAAACAAACAAACAAACAAACAAACAAACAAACAAACAGGACTGACTCTTAAAGGGACACTCTGGGACATGCAGCAAAATGTTATGCATTTCTATATACAACAAACTTTCACCAAAAGGTCACAGAATCAGAATACTATAAAGGGTCTCAAATATGATTGAGAACGTATTGACTGGCTACATGAAACAATCGAGTTTGGTCATACGGGAAGAAAAAAAGAAAATTCAACCCCAAACTACGAAAATGCTGCAAATTGGAAAAAACAAAAAACTAGAGAGCATTAACAAGGACTCAAACTTTTCAGCTATCCTCGAGTGAAATTTTCACGTCTTAGATATACAAACCGATATGACAGTTGTTCCTGTGACACTATAAATTTTCTCAATATCATTAATCAAAACAACTATTTCTGAAAAACATTTCTCTGACCTCCTATCTGTTGTGCATGAAGTCTTAAATGAGAAATTAAAAACGAAAAATCTGGAAAAAGTAAAATAAAGATAAGTTCTATTTTTTAATCGACATGCCAATACCTATAGACAGTTAAAGAGAGTGAGCCAAACTCGAAGATATCAAAAGAAACAAACAATCAATTATTTACTAAGTGATTAAACGCCCTTATAACAATTATAATGGCTTTGTCCAATTCACAGATGCATAAAAACCCTATACCAGAAATAGAGAGTGGAAAACGAAGAAAAGAGAGAAGAGGTACACCCGGGGTGTCATTCGTTTAACCGAGGTCTTTCGTTATGCTCTGGCTTAAAGAAAATGAAATATCGTATTTCTCCATACAATATTTCACTAAGTTTTGCCGGAGAGTAATGAAGGGAAATAAGACTTCTCTCCATGAAAAAAGCAAAGCTTTACATCAGTAAGAAGAAAAAAAATAACTCATCACACCTGCCTTCGACAGTACAGTAAGTATGAAAGTTCATTTCTCCCCGCTCTCCACTTTCGCCATAACACTTACTGCTCGAAATTAGCAGCCCAACAACGTCAACAACAATTTATATCATATATAAGGAGAGGAAAGAAGCAATGCTTCTTGTTTGTCGGCGATTTTCATAAATGTTGTAATGCAGTATAATATTTTCTCTTACTAGAAAAACCGATAAAGCAAACAGAGCATGCGTTTATGCGACATTTTGTGAAAAAAACCAGTTTCACGCATAACGGAGTAAATATCGTGATTGAATCAGTGCAGTCATCAGAAATAATGCGAATGACCATAGTTAGCGTGATAAAGCAGGGTGTAAATCAAAATGAATAGAATAAAAAAATGCAGCTACAAGTCTGTCAACATCCAAATCAGGGAGATCCCACACAGCAATCAGGGAGATAGCTGTGTGTTACATACATTGCAGTGTGTGAAAATAATTCCCAAATCAGGGAAATTCTAATATTCTCTTATTTAAACAATAAATATACAAATTGTGACATTTTCAGAGAGACTTCTGCAGAATCGGGGAGACTTGACATCTCTGCAGTTACGTAACGCGGTAGGCATGGTCATCGCTTACGGGGTAAAAAATTGTGTTTGACTCAAAACACCAATACTCTCGTCATACAATCGGTGATTTGATTATTGGGCATGCCGCCCAGACCTCCGTAACGCTTCTCAACATATCAATTTTACGAGGCTTACAAATTTAACATATTTCTGCCTCTATATATACACAAAACCCCCTCGATATAAGTAGAGGAACTATGGCAAATAGCACTAGGACCAGAGGAAAGCTTTGCGAGTTCAAAGTATGGTAGCAAGGTAATGGTATAAAAGAAAGAATTGTGCTTTATCAAATACAAATGAAAAATTAGTATCGGACACTCTTACTCTTTCCAGACAGTCCAAGGAGTCTGCGGGCCGCCACCGGCTTTCGTCTGGCGGGTCTGCAGGTACACTTGAGTTCCGTTAATGCGTATTCGGGTTGACAATTTTTTTCTCTCTGCGTAGGTTGAAAGCAATGGAGGCTAGCCTGCCCCTCTCGCGCTTCATTGTGGGCGGTAGGTCGGTCCGGATTGTGATCCGGGAAAAATCGAGCGAGGGAAAAGGCTGTGGACCGGCTCTGGCAGCGTAAGTCGCGGATGTTGTGCTAGAAGCGGTAGTTGCATGAGCAGGTGGTGAAGTTGGCTGAGATGATGGGGCAGTGTGGGTTGGGTGAATTGATGCGACGCTTGAGGTGGGCTGTTGACTCGAGGTTGGTCCGGTGTCACAGGCGATCCGTTCCGGCCAGTCGATAAGTTCCGCCGGAACTTATCGGCGGACTGTGGCCGGTATATAAGATCCCCCAGATCCAATCGGCGGGATTTTTGCCTCACCGCCGATAAGATCCCCCACCGCCGATTCGTTCCGGGTCTCTACCGTACAATGTATACAAAGTGGTAATGGGGAAACACCCCTTCAGTGAAATGTACTCTTCCAGTCTCCCTCTACAGCCAATGAACTTCTCCAAATCTCTCTGACCAGCCAACCGAACAAAGTTGCCAATTTGAAACCCGGACTACAAAGCGATTCCTTTTTTCCCCTCCCTTATCTCTTTCGTCGTCATGGTGGCCATGGTACAGTCACAGAACTTTGCTCTGTAGAGTTCTGCACGATGTGACGTTGAACATGCCAACCTCTCTCTGATTTGAATCATTTTGAACAGAATAACCGAACGAGTAACTGTAATTGGGATGTTCGGCATGCTTCATGTTAACTACTGTAATACAAGGACCTTCATATTAAACATACTATGAGCTCAAATAGTCCACCTTCATTTTAATGTCTATTTCCAGGGCACAGAGTCTAATCATTTTAGTGCGATATAACGACCAATATGATCGTCAACGTCATACATGCATGTTCGTTTGGTTCATTATTATTTCAGTTGTAACAACTAAAAATGACGCGATGAATTTTGTTTTTGTGTGTTAAGTTGTCTTTATTATATGTTGTGTCCGTGTGTATGTGCATATGAATGTGTGTGTGTGTGGTTTTTTTTTTCTCTCTCTCTCTATTGGGGAGGCGGTCTATCTATACACAGAGATTACAGGAAAGGTATTCTAAAGAGATACAGTATAGTTTTGGTTGAGATGGGCGATTGAAAATTTAACGTTTTGCAAGACTTGTAATTAGAAAGCACATTTGAAATAGAGAGCGTACGATTCTAAGAGAAATTGAAAGTACATTATACAAAATCGGTTTGGACTGAAAAAAAGACATGTGTAATGGGCAGATAAGGTGGGTCCATCCTTTAATTAGGGTCTCTTTGTTTATACAATGCGAATAAAAAAAAAACGCAACAAGATTTGATTTCAAATTTGTGAAGATTGTGTTAACTTTACACCAAAGTGAGTAGCAACATCTTAAAACCATATGATACTCCTCTTCAAAATGATATTTATTTATGCATACACGGTCATGGATGGCTAAGTAATCATTCTTTTTAGACAATGGGTAAATTGGACTTGGGACCAAGTTTAGACCCTGCAAGAATCAATGCACCTTATCAGAAATTAACTTAACAAATTAATGGAATAATGAAATTAATAACCACAACTTACCATTGTTTTTTCGGATATCTCTTTTTAACATTACATCCCATGCCCCTCAACATGGCCACCATTCCTTCCCACACAGAGATTAGCTCTGTTCTACATCTCACGCACAACTCTGCGAATCATTGTGGCTTGATGGCGTAGAGCTTCAAATTCAGTGATTCTTTGTCTCAGAGTTGCAATGTCAGGTTGAAGGGTAATGAACACTTTGCTCTTGAGATAACCCCAAAGGGGGAAAAATTGCAAGAAGTCAGATCCAGAGATTCTGGTGGCCAATGGCTGCACACCATGATACAAGGCAATCACCCGATTTCCAAATACCTCAGCCAATCTGTTTCTTACTGCAACTAGTCGGAATTACATGTTAATTTAAAATTTGTAAGCATCCATTTTCGTTGCGGTTGTTTTCAAAGAAGAAGGGCCCTAGGTATGTCTCACCAGTCTGAACATTAAAAAAAGTGAATTAAAAAGGATTTACGCTGGTCTCACTAACTGAAACTCAGCCATCCGTGACCGTGTAAGAATAAATAAGATGTCATTGGAAAGAGGAGATTATATGGTTTTATGATGTTGCTACTTACTTTGGAGTAAAGTAAACACCATCTTCACAAATTCGAAATTGAATCTTGTTGCTTTTTTTGTACGCACTGTAGCTACATATATCTCAGCAATTTGAAGCTAATTTGTGTAAAATGAACTCTGAATTCCTAAAAGAATTTAATGCTGTTTAGTATTGCAGGTTTCTCATTATTTGTTTGTTCTGAACACCACCTTATAGTCAATACTGTACCATCCGTTCAATCTTGAATGTCTTCCCTCTCCATGATAGGGACTGAGGCCCCAAAAAATATCTTCTGTTAAAAGGGGATGGCTTATAACTGATGATCGGGAATCAGTGGGAATGCTGGGGGATGATTGTTCCAATCCTTGGGGGATTCATTTAAGAGTGCATTTTTGTTCTGTGAAAATTATTTGCTTCAGAATGGTCTCATATTCAAGTAATGTGCAGTGTAATATTTCCGGGTTAGCATGCCTGTACATCGTAGAGTGCATGCAAAATATGGGGTCATATATCACAAACTCACGTAAATTTTCTGACTTCTAGTGATACCCTATAACTTGAATATCCAAACAGTGCACCTATGTCCGAAATCTGGTGTTCCATAAAAAAAAGTTACATTTTCTCTTCGTAAACATTAAGTTTCATTTATATATGTACATACATTTTTAATGGAAACACATATTATATGCACATGTAAAAGGTGTGAAGCCAATAGTGGCGATGGGATAGACAGAAATTGAAAGAGATAAGAAAATGAAAAACAGCTATAATAAACTACATGTATAACATGAATCGACAGGAAACAGACAGAAATATGGCTTAATGTACCCCAAAATGGCATCTTTTTAGATAAAAAGTAAAAAGGGTAAAAGCGGTAGGCTAACAAAGAGAAAAAAACAACAACACAGAATAAAAAATAAAGAATAAAGAAGAGATTTAGAGTGCGAAGGAGAAAAATAAGGAGAAAAGTAAACAAAGGAAAATTTTATTCATCTGGAGTTATAATAGCTTTACATCAACAGCTTAAAATAAAGAAATTTTAATCCATGCATCCATAAATAAATAAATTCCATTCAGTTCAATTCAATTCGTATACAGCTGTATATCAATAGTTTTTGTATACATGTAGTTGTAAGTGTCGGGTTAATGTATTGTTATTATGGTGCATACGTCAATGTATGTTAATGTGAGTGAGTTTCATTTTGTACTCTATGACATGTCTCAGTGATTGTGGTGTACCTGTGATGTATTGAATGTAAATTTTGTTGCGATATCCAATGTATAAAGAATTTCCAGAGTGGACAATTTAAGTAATCAATCGATAAATCTCCTCTTCCGTTTATCCTGTTCAGCGTGTAGGCACTCTCTCTCTCTCTCTCCTTCCTTTAATTTTGTTTTTGCTCTAATCCTTTCATTCGTATATTCCCCTCAGTTTAGTCATGTCACGTTGTTGTGTCTCTGTTGTTTCTTTCATTAATTTTTGTCTTATTTTTTGCATTATGCATAATTACGCACTTGTAATTATAATAAGTATTTTTGAAGATATTTTAGAGTGGTCTAAAATCTACAACCAACGCTTGTTAGTGGACCTCTTAGTTCTCATTTTTACCCTGCAAACATAACTTTGTAATACCAGTATGTGTGCATATCTTTATTAGTTTGTTAATTACCATTGAATGTCATACTTTGTAATGTATACTTGCTTATGTTTGCATTTTTTGATTTACTTTGTGTTATGTTTTGTTAAAAGAAAAATGAGAATAAAATAGATAAATGAAATGAAATCCAAATGCATAGCTCCATTAATAGTCCCCTGCATACACGGCATACACATTAACAATTTGTTTGCAGACTTTTAGACCAACATTCTTTTTTTGTTTTGAAGTACAGCTGAACAATAATTTTCTTATCAGAACAAAGCTCACCGAAAAAAAAAACATGTTTATCCTTGTTGTACCCTATCAGCAAAACCTCCCTCTCTCTTCCTTCCCACGTCAAGCAGTCTCTTATAAATGTAGGACCTATAACTATAGTATTATCATGCTCTTTCGTTGAACTGTTCTTTGAAGTTTTGTCTATAAATAAAGGATAATCGTACACTGTCTGCGCAACGGCTCCAGATGATCGACTCGTACGTATTTGTGCATGCTATTTAGCTAATACATTGTAGGCCCTACAGTAATTCATTTCTTCGCGCTACTTGTACGAGGTTATAATATGATTCATTTAAAGGGAAATTATCAGAACGTAAATATAGGTTTGTCCTTAATATCATTTAAAAAATGAAGAAATAGCTTTCTTAGATTTTTTGGTTTGGTATCAGCATCCACAATAGGTATGGTACATCCACAGCATCCACAACAGGTTTGGTATCAGCATCCACAATACACGGTCCTCAATTAGGACCGAGATTTCAGATTGCACTGACAACCCTGGCTTTTTACGGTCAATTTATACGGCCACACCTGAGTTGCAATTTGATTTTGATCCCAATGATCGGTTAGTTTACAACATCTCTACTAATTATCACTCTGTGAATGAAATGATTGAACAAACGCAAAAGACTTCCACAAGTGAACTTCTTCTTTTGCATTACAATATCAGAAGTCTTAATAAAAAGATTGATCAGCTGCAAATATTTTTAAACCAAGTGAAATCTGATTGTTCTGTTATTGGTATCTCAGAAACTTGGATAAACAATTTGCCGTCCTCGTTTTTTTCTATTCCTGGGTATACATTTCATTCGAATAATAGGCTTGAAAAGAAAGGGGGTGGTGTAGGATTTTTTGTTACAAACAATTTGAAAGTTAAAATATTGAAAGATATGAATATAATGTGTGATAGTTTGGAATGTATTTTTATTGAAATCGAATTATCAAAACAAAAGAATATTGTAGTTGGTGAAGTATATAAGCCACCGTCTTCCAATTTCCGGGACTTTCTTGATGCTTTTTCTGATTTGTTGCTAACGCCTTCCCTATACCAAAAACATATTTTCATTATGGGAGATTTTAATTTGAATTTGCTTCACTACAGTGAAAATGTTCACTGCCAAGAATTTCTAGATCTGATGTTATCCAAATACCTTGTACCGTTAATAAGAAGACCTACCCGTGTGACTGACACATCATCCACGTTGATAGACAATATTTTTTGTAACAATATTTCATCTGTATTATCTCGTGTCATAGTATCCGACATATCTGATCATTTCCCGATATACGCAAAGGTTCCTCTCGCGAAAAGTTGTTGTCTTAAGTCTCAAGGATTTACTTTTCGTGATTTTTCTGAAGGAAACATCGATAGACTCAGGGAGAGATTGTTGATTGCTAACTGGGATGAAGTCTTTGGTATTGATAATGATGTAGAAACTGCATTTAATATTTTTTTGGATAAATTTTCACTGCTTTATGATGAAATTATTCCTTTACGACAATCCACCCGTTTTACCAATAAAAAAGCACCAAGAATGCCTTGGATCACCAAATCCCTCCTTAAGTCTATCAATCATAAGAACAATTTATTTTGTAAATATAAGAGGAATCCAAATGATAAAACGAAAGGTAAATATGCTCATTATCGTAATATTCTTACAACTACTTTGAGACTTGCTAAGAGGAGTTATTTCACAAGGCAGTTTGACCTTTACAAAAACGATACCAAGAGCACGTGGAAGGTGATTAATAAAGTTCTCAGAGTTAAAGATAAACCAGAACAAGTCAAGGAAATATCCCAGCATGGTATTTTGATCCAAAATCCGATACATGTTGCTAATGCGTTTAATGATTTTTTTGTTGATTTAGGCCCCAATCTTGCTACTAATATCCCAGTAACAGATAAAGAATTTCATTATTTCTTATCTGATCCAAATCCTCAATCTATGTTTTTTACTCCCATCCAAGAATACGAGGTGAGGGATGTAGTTCTTAAGTTAAAAGCAAAAAAGGGTGCTGGACATGATGGTATTACGAATTTCTTACTGAAAAATATTATATCCGCAATATTGTCTCCTTTAACATATATATTGAATTTGTCCCTTGTTACTGGCGTAGTGCCTAGTCAAATGAAACTTGCCAAAGTTGTTCCGGTTTATAAAAAAGGTAATAAACAAGATGTAAGTAATTATCGTCCTATTTCTCTTTTGACGGCGATTTCTAAGATTCTTGAACATTTGATATATTCTCGTGTAATTAAATTCTTAAATGAATGTAATATTTTTTGTGAGTCTCAATTTGGATTTAGGAAAAAACACTCTACTACTCACGCTGTGCTTGCTTTTATAGATAAAGTAGCCCACGCTATAGACGACTCATCTCATACTGTTGGTATATTCCTGGACCTGTCCAAGGCCTTTGACACTATCGATCATGGTATTTTGTTATATAAACTCTCACATTATGGGATACGTGGAAAGGCCTTGGACTGGTTCAGGAGTTATTTAACTAATAGGAAACAGTTTGTAAATATCAACGGATTTAGTTCCAGTCTAAAAACATTATCTTGCGGGATCCCTCAAGGATCCCTTTTAGGCCCACTTTTGTTTATTCTTTATATAAATGACTTTAGAAATTCATCTAATGTTTTATCTTTTCTCCTTTTTGCCGATGATTCTAATATTTTCTTTTCACATCGAGATCCAACAACTCTTTTAGAAGTAGTGAACAGAGAATTAATGTCGGTTCAAATGTGGATTCAAGCTAATAAGTTATCTCTTAATGTAAACAAAACTGTTTATATGTTATTTAGTAACTCCGTTACGCATTTGCCTGGCGATATAAAAATGAATAATGATTGTTTGACTCAAGTTGAATCGTCCAAATTTTTAGGTCTTTATATTGACCATGAATTAACATGGAAACATCATATAGATTATTTGTCTAAGATGCTTTCGAGAAATACTGGGATCTTAAATAAGCTAAAACATTTTTTTCCCAAGTATATTTTTAAAAATTTATATTCAACGCTTGTTTTACCCTATCTCAGTTACGGCATACTTGCCTGGGGCAACTGTGCCAAATTACACATTGATAAAATTTTCAAACTACAAAAACGGGCTATTCGTTCAGTTAATCTAGCCGATTTTTATTGTCACACGAATCATTTTTTCTTTGAAAACAGACTCCTTAAGGTTGCTGACTTGTTTTTATATAACTTAGGCACATTTATGTTTCAGTTATCAACCAACGGCTTGCCTGACGTATTTACCCACATGTTTCAGAAAAACTATGCCGTCCATGCTTACCCAACAAGACAAAGAGATTCATTTCACCTTCCACGTACTCGTACACTCCTTGCTCAAAAAACAATTGTTTTTACCGGGCCTAAATTCTGGAATGATGTTCCCACCGATTTAATCAATTGCTCTAGTATGTTTATATTCAAACAAAAATTGAAATCAAAGTTAATAAATGAATATAATCAATCTGATTAGAATTTTTCTTTGATATGTTATCTGCAGTATCCTTATTTAATGTATGATGAATCAACCTGCAGTTTATGATTGTTTGCTTCTGGTTTATGCTCCCATTATATAATCACTGCATCCGTACCATTGTAGTAACATATTGTACTCGTTATGAATTTGATTCTAGATATGTGTGAGTATATACTTGTGTATCTATATGCTAAATTAACTTTTTACCCTGTTGTTATTCCTTAGGTTTTTGGTTTTTTTTTTCTTTTCTTTTTCATCTCTTTTATTTTCTTTTTCCTTTGTACCTTGATAATCTAGTTTTTATATAGTTTCGTCATTATTACTTTGTGTCCTATCTCCATTGAATGCATATCAAATTTACACTGGTATATTTTCTTGGAACCTGCGTTTACAAGCTTTGCTTTTGCGGTTCCATCATATTTCACAAGTTATAGAGAATTGTCTTATGTACATTATATACGCTGACACACTTTCTGTCCAAGCCCCGATTTATAACATATTTTGTATCTTGATTGGTTTGTATTCTTTTTAGTGCATTTTGATGAAATGTATATCTCATGTGAAATATGAAAATAAATATGCTGGAACTGTTTACTGTGTCTCGAGTGTAAGACCGGTGCAGTTTCAGTTATTCAATTCATATTATTTTGTTTTTAATGAGGCCTACTCGCACAACCCGGATAGGATCGGCGGTTGCGGAACGTTTCTGCGTACGGCCTATTGTGCGGTATATTCGTTCCGCGGAACTAATCGACTGGATTCGACCAGTATATCGGTTCCCCCGGAACCCGGAACGGATCGACTGTGACACCGGCGGCAGGTGCTCCTGATCGGCGTTTCGGTTGCTCGTAAGCCTGTAGAAGGGCGTCTCGGTCGGTCATGTGCGAGAATCGGACAATGATTGGACGGGGTCCTGCCGGCTGAGAATCCCTTCGAGCAGAGGGCAGTCGATGAGCATTGACGATCGGGATGTTTCGTGCTTCCTCCGGACTTAGATTGAGAAAATGGCAAGTCACCATCGCAACGACTTTGTAGATGTCTTCGTCTTTGCCGTCGGGCATCCCGTAGATGAGAAGGTTCTGTTTTCTTTGGTGGAGTTCTAGAAGCATTAATTTTTCTTCTACGTTGCTTATCTTTGTTTCCATTTCGTCGTTGATTTTCGGTATCGTTTCCTTTTCTAGAGTAGTAATTTGACTTGCGTTGAAATTGACTGCTGATTCAATGTCTGCAACGAACCTTTTAGTTTCAGCAAGATCATGCTTAACAGCGCAGATTTCCGAAAGCACAGAGTCCATCTTGGCTGTCATTTGCAGTGATAGATTTGTAAACATCCCTTTAAGTTCATTGAAGATACCGGTGACAGAGGCAGGGACAGACTGTTCCCCCTGGTTGCCTGGGGCAGCGGGCGGAGTGACGGCCGTGGAGACATCAGGGGCCAGTTCAGGTGTAGACGGGGTTTCAGGTGCAGTCGTGTTTGATCCCGGGGGAGGTCCGGAGGTAGCGCCAGCCGACTGTTCTTGGACGAGAGGCGGCTGGTCCACAGACAAGTCCAAGGACTGCGATGGCTGCGGGTGACTAGAAGTGGCAGGATTTTTCGCAGGCATTTTTGGACGTTTAGAAGTACTTTGCTCTGGCTTTTTGTTGCTTTTAGCCACGTAGGTTTTCCTCAGATTGTACGTTTTGGTCCTACAGTCCTCAGACATGCTTAACTAGAGTCGAAGAGTGGAAGACTGGAAAAGTTACATAGTAACTTTGGCTGTGCAGATTCACTGGACTGTGGTGGGAGGCGGGAGCCAAGACAAAAACACGTCCGTCTCCTACGATGACATTCTGTATTCTTAAGCTTTTTTGGCAAGTTTATATAATTGCTCATAACTTTTAATCAATTCATCTGTTTGTGTACGCATGAGCGAATGATTTTGACACGCCGTGAAAATAATTTCTCTCAATACATAGTTGATTTTAGCACAATGAACTGCATACGCACACCCCAAATGCATACGTATATAGACAAGCACCAACAGACACTTAAACAAATCCTCCTAATGCATATAAACCACCTCAACAAAATTTCTTTCATACTATGCAACAACACACACACACACACACACACACACACACACACACATGAAAAGACACTTAATCATCATGTGCGCCCTCATATACACACTTCCTTAAAACCTCACCTTAACTTTGTTACATCGCTTGTTTGCATGGATGTTGCAATGCAAGTTATGTGCGGTATTTCAGTGAATATGCCAAGAATAATATTATCCCTCGAAATGTGCTTCGAGGGCGGGCGACAAATTGTGTTGTCAGATCCATTTACAATTTGTTGCCTGTTCCAGGAGGCGATAATTTGTGTCGCAACAGGGGTCATTATTTATTAGTACGAGGTTTTATTGATTTACAATATGCATTTTATTTTTTACAGATGACAAATTTTGCACCGTATATCGCCATTGACTCATGCATGGTATTTCAACTTTGACGCGGTTGCATATTTATAAGTAGAAAAAAATTGAAAATTGGCGAAATTATTTCCAATTAAATTGAAAACTGAATCCAAGAAAGTACGGAACGCTTACACAACAACATTGTTAAGTGAAACTCGTGAATCGAAACTGGTACCCTTTATTATGGATATGGAGGAAGACACACTTCCTACTGAGCCATATCACTACCCAATGACTGATCTTGATATACTATATCACTTTGCTGTTGGGATAAATGGAATACTTTTCAGGTCCATGTTTACCCTCATTAAAATCGTTTCATTGCTAATCCAATACTGTAATTTTTAATATTTTTATCATGTATACCATTGACCATTCATTACCAATGTACATGTTATTAATGAAGTAAATTGTTTTGTGGAATTCTAAAAGAGACAAATATTAAAAGAGCGCTTGTAATGAAAGGTGTTTGACAAGGTGGTTCAGGACTGATTGATTTAGATGCAAAAATGAAGTCACCTAGGCTGTCTTGATTGCCGAAATTATTAGATACTAGTGATAAATCTTGGAAATATATTTGTAAATTTTGGTTAAATAAAATCAGAGGGGTTTATCTATGCTTACATTATAATTGTTCAGCTGCAGATATGATGGTATTGTGTAAAAGATATAACATGTATAAATTACCGGTATTTTATTCTGATCTTCTTTCTACAAAGGCAAACACACACATTGCAGGTGAATGATATATCAAATGCAATTATTTGGAATAATAAGAACATCAAGTATATGAATGAAGATTTATTTAACCATGATTTAACAAATACTGGGTTGAAAAAGGTATCATTTAATAGTTGATAGAAAATGAAGCATGGGAAAAATCATGAACGAACATAATACATTATGTGGCCCTGCATCACAAAACAAACAGATAGTCGTCCGACATGAAATTTTAGTTGAGAACATATTGTGAAAGAGCAGACTTTAACCTTTGAAATGACGTATAACTGAAATCAAATGGACTCTTCTAAATGATGGAAAGAAAACACACACTCAAGAAAAGTGTCAACTGAGAAAAGAGCTTTTGAAGTATATATACAGTGTCTATTCTAGCGCTTGATCTTTACCATGCCGTGCTGGCTTTGCGATGAATCGGACAGAAAACAGGATGTAAACCTCCCGAGAAACAATGAGGGGATAATCAAATAAAACTGAAATTGAGCACGCCTTATAAAAACATTCTGTTCATAATTGATGCCAACTTTCGAAACAGAAGCATCATCTTTTCAAAAGTTATCAGAGCTGAAAGTGAGTACAAGTGTACAAGGTTTAAAGAAATGAAAAGGGGAATGTAAAGACACATCAAATCACACTATTCTACCAAAAAAGAATCAAGATAATCTGCTTAACAAAACACACACACACTTTCCTGCCCTTTTTATGATCCCAAAGTTTAGCGAAATGTATTTGAAGATTTGTTCTTTTAGAAAATATGAAAACAACAAGATCGGCTAGGTTGACCAATTTCACATATTTTCAGTCTTCACTCAAAATCAGTGTGTGCGACTTTTTGTTCGTTTTGTGATGCACGGTCACATAATTATATGAAATAATGAATTTGAATTCGTTACTAATATTGTTTCAATATGAAAGAATTAAGAAGGCATTGCCATAGGTGTGGTTTGATTATTTCTGTAAAAGGCAATGTACCCGAGATGTTTTGTCGTATAAAGAATTGTTTCAGATGAATACCAAGATATAATTGAATTGATAGCTTTAGAGACAAAACAGTTTTATTGGTTACTGCTGGATGAAAAGAAAAATCTGAGCTAAAGTGTGATATACTTTTGGACAAACGTATGATGTATATTTTATATACTTCCAGAATTTGATTGAAAAGTGTTGATTGATTTCAAGTTTGTTATCTAATAATGAAATAATGCAATATAGTTTGAAGTTATTGCGTAGAATTTCTACCATAAAAAAAAAAAATATGGAAATTGAGAATTACGTCCGATATGATTTGTAAGAACTGATACGAAGTTGACTCGATTTGGCATGTTATGTTATATTGCCCAGATGTGAAGTTACATTGGGAAAAATATCCAATCTATATGCACTTATTTTCATATTCACATTAATGTAAATGAGCTTATGATATTAATAGAAATAAATGTAAGAGATAAATCTTTGATGCTGTCGAACTTGATATCCATTTTTGTCCAATATACGATTTTTCGTATGATATATACAATAGCAATTATACCACGAATGCAACGAATGTAATATACTCATTATTGACAGACTTTAAAACAGAGCTCATTATGAATTTGAAATTTTGGTTAAAAAAGCTGCTTGATTTCACGAAAAGACATCTTTATCAATATTAGAGCAGAAGTTGAATAATAAAATTATATTTGATTGGTAAAACTGTGGATGCAGAAATTAATATGTTGAGATATTATCACACCCATGAAGTATCTTGGATATTATTGGAAGTATACTTGTACTCGAGGAATCGAAATTCATGTGATGATATGACTTTGACAATTGATTGTTCGTACCCTTATCTTCTATGTTCGTATATCATGCTCTCTGTATGTTTTCTGTGAACGTTTTTAGATACGGTGTGTCTGAAATGAAATAAAGTCCCTCGAAGGAGGATAAAAAAAAAAATCATTGAAAGATTTCAGCACTGTTCAATCATCATATAGAGTTAAGCGTCGTTTTCTACTTCTCTACCGAAATCATCCAGACTTTGTTCTAGTCGTTTTAAGCAACGTTCTTCATCCAGGTTGTTCCACTCTAGCGTGATCAAACGATCGACAAGAACCCTTATGGCCTCTGGAAGATTCTCCAAGAGCACTGGATCGAGAAGTATCAGGATCAAACCAGTTTGCTTGATATGGGGTGGTCCAAGATCATCTCGATGGAGGTAGTCACATGCGACTTCCAGAGCCTGCCTGCATCGGGTGTCCAGAATGAAAGCCTGGCTGATTACAAACACTGCACATCCACTCGCCACGAGCGACTCTCGTAAACTGTTCAATCTCTTAACACCCAGGCGGAAATCGCGGATCAGCGGCAGGCAGAGTCGGAAGTTGTTTGGATGATTTTCTAAACGTGGTCGAAGGCGTTCATCTACGAATTCCACTTCGTCATCGTGATGGTAGATGGCGGCGTCGTAAACCAAACATTTTTCTTGTCCATTATTCTTTTTCCGATGAAGAAGACCTCGACCTGCAAATATAAATCCTCCTCTCATCAATTTGATGCGCCTTAATCGCAGAAATACGACCACGCCGAATATCACGGCAGCAAATGCCAAAATACCGACTCCTCCGCCAATAGCGTACATTGCTTTGTTGTTGTTTTCTAAAACTAAAGGAACGTTAACTTGTGTCGTCGAAAAGTTCGAATCGATGCGGTCGATAAAACAAATATCCCAATATACGGTTTTCAAAGGTTTCTTCGAGTATTTCTGTGGAGACGCACATTCGTAGTCACATGTTTCAATTTTTCTCTGGGTCCAGCCCAGTGGTGAAAACAGGATATTACCATACACAGTCATCAAGTCGCACACTTGGGAATCACAAAGGAAGGGGTTACGGCACAGTTTAACATCAGGCCAGGAAGAATTATTTACCCAAGAGATAACAGCATCAGAGTGCAATATCAAAATCAAATTGTCTTCCAGCGACAGAGTGTTTAGATTTTTCATACCATATAAGAAATCGAGACCGCGAATGTCGGAGATTTGGTTGGAACTGAGGTCTAGCTCTTGCAAATGTTCGAGGACGTCAATTGCTCTCGGGATGCTTCGGAGCGAGTTCCGTCTGAGGTCCAAAGTTTCGAGCTTTGTAATAGTGTCGAAAACGTTGTTGGGCATATCCGTCAAGTTGTTTTGATCTAGAGACAGAGTTGTCAAATTGACGAGTCCAGCGAATGAATCAATATGCAGACGATTTATAGCATTGCCTGCAAGACGCAGCGTGGTAAGATTAGGGAATCCGCGAAAGTCACCGTTGTGGATCTCTCTTAGTCCGAGCTGAGCAAAAAATTCCAGTTCCTTCAGAGACCTTGCGACAGGGGCCAAGGGCTTCCACGGGAATTTCTCGAAATCCGTTGAAGAAGAAGCTTAATAACTGAAGGTTTGGCAAACCATCCAGGAGACCCTTTTCGATCGTCGTAAAATTGTATCCAGTGAAGTGCAAACTGCGCAATTGGGGAAAGTGATTTGCCAGATCGCCATCCATCGGCCATGCAACGGGCCCATCGCTCTCTTTAGTGTCATTAAACATTACAACAGAAAAGATATCCGGTAACTCCGGGATATTTTGGAAGGGATCCGATGCATTGAGCTGGCTAGTAAGGCATAGAAGTGTCTGCCCGTCTTCGATGCACTTGCACACAGGACACTTAACCCCGCCTGTCGTCCTTTCATCTTGCTCTCCCGACGATTGGCACCTACATGAGGCTGTAAAAAGTGCCGCAATAAGCAGCATAAGAGCTTGTTGCTTCTGCATCTTGATACTTTCCCTCTAGGACTACAGTGCACTCCGCAGCAAGAATATCTGTACTGAGTCCTGTTGCCTTGGAGTATAGTAGGCCTATGCAGTGTAGGTGGAAAGTAGCATATACATCATCTCACGCGACACTGTGACCCTCACACATCCGACACTTCCTGAAAATCTATTTCGCACGTGATTGAGCATTTTAAACGCGACTTACGATAACAATATCACATGTCACAAATACTAGTAAGAGCATAAATCCCTACACATGACTGACACTGAACACAGAAAATTCTTTTGCGTGGTGAAGTTTATCCGCTACGACAGGCAAAAAGTGGGGAGGGGACCAAGGGTACTTGTTACTTTAAAGGCATAATTTACCATTTGCAGATGAAAGCATTAGTGCTATAAAATAGTTCTAAAATGTGAGTTAGGGATAGAAACAACCACTGTCAAAATTTGAATCCGTATAATCGATGTTAAGTGTTGTTAAATACACAAAATGTGAACAATAGTTATAATAAAAAAAAATCCAGACTAAACCGTATACAGTTACGGTTTATTGAGAAAAACCCTGATATCTCCTTATATTTTAGGTTTTATTGCAAATATTTCACATGGTAGGATGTTTTATGATACAACAGACCTACACATATGCATCAAATATGATATCTTGAAAATTTTTGAAATCACTGCTCCCAAAGGTAAACTGGACCTTTAATAGACTGCATGCTCTCCGTACACATCTTCATTTTCACGATGTTTTAGTACCATGAATTAAGAATTACAACTTTGAAAAAAAAAGAAACAAACAAACACACGAATCCCTTAAAGCACAGGACTCTCATGGTTCCTCTCCCAGAACCCCAATCGAGGACGTGTCCTAGATCCACCCCCCCCCCCCCAACACACACACACATAGATGTTCGGTTTGAAAAATAATAGGAAAATGGGGAAAATGATGAAGAATCTAAAGAAATTCCACGATGACCTTTAAAGGAGTCTGCCCGGAGTATTTTTTTCCGACTCTAAATACAGATAAGGCCAATTGTGCTTCTTTGTGAGTAACCTGAAAATATGTGACTTGATCGAGATACTATTCTACTTTACTAAGCAAATCGTGGAAACCACAAACAGGAAAGGCTTTTGCCCTCTCTTCACTGTGTCACTTAAACGCCATTCAATATTATTATTCATGTTATACTATACAGAGTTCACTCAAATAAACAGAATACATGATGATTCATTTATAATAGATTCAACATGGAATAATATTGTTGCAAAAAGGAAATGAACTTTGACCCGCGAGAGGGGATGTTTCCGCTCCATAGTATTTTTTTTTTGTGTGTGTGTGTGTGGTTTTTATGTGTGTTCATTTTTCCGCCTGTGGTTGTCATCAATACGGCTGTGATACAGAGTGAAACAGCCATTCGGGAAGGGAGAAAGAGAAAGACCGACTTACGAACGACTTACGAGTGACTGGTGATCAGTTCTTGTGCTGAATTATGGAAATTCTGATATGTATAGCACATCAGAACTGATTACCAGTCGCTCGTAAGTTGTTCGTAACTTTACGAACAGCTTTATGAAACAGGGCCCTGGTCTGTTAGTGAGAGAGATAGGGAGAGATAGAAACTGTTACTATTCCTCCAATAGAAAATTAAATCAGTTACAAAATTATGAAATTTAGCGTAGAATTAGCCCCCAAAATAAGTGAGAAAATGATAATTATGTTCCAATAAATTTGTCATTTCATGATGTAATCAGGTAAAAATGGTTAAATCTAACAATTTCCACTTCACTCGAATCTTCATAATGGTGAAATCATCAAATGTCACCCTGCATCACAAAACCAGAGCAGATGAGCAGATTCTAAAAGAGTAGACTCTAAGCTTTAAGATGATGTATAACTCAATTCAAGTGGACTCTCCTATCTAGATATCGGAGAGAAAGGACAAACTCTGGAAAGTGTGAACTGAGAAAACAGGCTCTGAAGTACAGGGTGTAAAATTCAAGCGCTTAATCTTTACCAAGTCATGCTAGCTGTGGGATGAATGGAACTATTTAAAAACAGGATGTTGACAACCAGACCAACAACAATGAAGGGATTATCAAATTAAGCTAAAATTGAGCATGCTTCATTAACATATTTTCAGATGACTAATGCCAACTGTCAATGTAGTAGCATTATTCTTTTCTAAGTTATTGGAGTTGAAAGTGAACAGTATGGACAGGGTTTTTTAAGAAATGAGAAGAGGGTTCTGTGAGAAGCACCAAATCACACTATTCCATCAAAAAGTGTTCGAAAAAATAAAAAAAAAACTGCTGAAAACACAAGTTCATGTTAGTTTTAAGATCCCAAAGTGTGATATAATATAAAAAAAAAAAATCAAGATTGCTTCAGTTGACCCATTTCACCTAATTCCGGTCCTCACACAAAATCACTGCTTGCGATTTTTTTTTTTTTTTTTCGTTTTGTGATGCACGGTCACAAATGGAAAATGTACTATTTGTTGTTTTTATTTCCGTCATTAACATACATACAGATATAAAAGACAACATAAGGTAGACGGAAAAATAATACATCACACATAAAATGAAACGTACATAGCAAATGAATAGTCTTACATATCATCGATATACGAAAAAGAATAGAATGTAGGATTAGAAAACGGCCGGATAATCCATTATCAGCTGCACTTTTCTGTTGCCGCTGGTCTTCCATTGGGACCAGTTATGAAGAGGTAAGAAAGAAAAAAAGTAAAGGATTACATATTACATAGATACAAAATCATAATAGTCTTACAAAATATTGTTTTATACTGCAATATTATGATACAAAATCTCACGGCAATATGTACTAATTCAAGGGGGGGGACCGTTTAAGACCCTTCAGTGAGGTGAAGTTACGGACAACATGCGGAAGGCTGTCATATAATTTAACTCCCCTGTAGAAAAAATGCGCGTTTGCAAAAGTTTGTCGGAGGTTTGGGAAGGCTGATGCTACGGTGCCGAAATTGGTAGTGTTTGGGGAAATATATTTTTTTTTCCTATAAATAGTACAATGATAACTCCGATACAGAATTATGACACACTTAAAAATTAAAATCTATCTGAAAATAAGGCTGACGTTTGATGACGCCAACATGTAATATGGTCAATTTTTTATACAAGTTAAACTTTATTAGATTTTTCTTTACAGTGACAACATTGAAAAATGAAATACTGTGTATCTTCGAAAGAAAATTTCACAAGGTATAACATAGTTAAGACTGGCTAGACAAGTCCAGAATGAGCAAGATATGCCCAAATAAATATAATAACTATGTCATTACATCAACACCTAAGATAGACAAATTTATTGGGTTAACTTTCACCTATTTATTCACAGTGATGAAATCATCTTATTGAAAATTCGTTATCATAACTTCGCTAGAGGTTTCTTAATCTTCAACATACAAAGTCCGGGTGGAAAAAAAAATTATAAAAAAGGGGGAGATATGATTCAATT
The DNA here is from genome assembly GCA_033980235.1 of Diadema setosum. Taxonomy (NCBI): domain Eukaryota; kingdom Metazoa; phylum Echinodermata; class Echinoidea; order Diadematoida; family Diadematidae; genus Diadema; species Diadema setosum. Next base: position 15,017,673 of record CM067071.1, read on the forward strand.
TTAGTTAAGGGCAGATTCAATTTTCAGACTCTGCGTACGCTTTTATCTATTCAATGAGAATGGATCTTTCTAGCAGTAAAAATAATTGAAAGAAAGTACACCCTCTGAAAAATTTATAATGTTTGTTAAGTTATGTGTGTAGCCTTTAAAGTGCTGATTTTCATACAACCAGGTATTCCGTGCAATTAGTAGGACGAAGCAAAAACAAAAAGAAGGAAAAACAGGATTTAGGCTGTAACGACGGGATCATTTAGCTGAAATTGTGCATACTCTGTGAATACATTCTAATCAAGATTTTTTTTTCAAATCTGTACGCCATCATCTTAATTCAGAGCCCATTTGCAGAGGGTCGAAGATGAAAATGAATAGCTTGCTTGTTTTCAGAAAAAGGATAAAGGGGCCTCTTAGACATGGCTTTAATCACACTTTATTCCATTTTTAATGGTTTAAGAAAAATACAATTTCTGATTGCTATTAGATTTAACACCACGGTCGTTAAATATAACACCGATCAAACTTCAATAGAGGACCACACCCACAGGTGTTGAAAATGCACTGTGATGGTGTTGAAAAATGTTCACCTGACACTTCGTGGTGTTAATTTGACACTGTACCTGGTGTTATTTTGACACTGTACTGGTGTTAATTCAAAAATGACACCACATGGTGTTGATTTGATATTTGTTGGTTTTAATATCAATGGTTTAACACCCGTCCAGCTTCAATAAGAGACCACACCAGCTGGTGTTACTGTGGTGTAAATTTATTTTCACATTTTTTTCAAAAATCTAGTATTTTAATGTAAAATTCTTGATTGTCTTGTTTAAATTAAAAATCAACAAAAAGTGCAGTTACTAAGAAACTCTTCAAAAAAAAAAACAGTTTAAAATTTGGAAATGACACCCGGAGGTGTTAATTTAACACCATAAATGAGCACCGAAAATTTAACACCAGTTCGGTGTTCACTATTTAACACCGGACTTTTTGCAGTGTAGAATAATTGATCTTTCAGAAAGTAGGCCCTACGTATAAAAACTAAAGATTGACTACAAGGTGCACCCATTTCACCTGCATATTCAATTCAATTCAATTCAATTCGTTTATTCATCTCAATCATCATTAAAAAAAAATACATTGTAAAATCAACATAGCAAAAACAAATATTGATGAGGAGAACGGGAACTACAGAAAGTGAAAGCTTGAAAAGGCGTAAAGCCCCCAGATAACAATGGTAAATAGAATGCATGTACATGACGAAATGAAAAAAAAAAAAACAACTAATGAAGTAGAATAATGAACTGCTTGAAATTGTACATAAAACAAAGAAAAAATACTACACATTGAAATGGAGAAAATGAATAAGGAGGTCTAAGCCCAATGAAGTACGACGCCTCCTCCCCCCCCCCCCCATGAATACAGTCACATGCAGACTGCATAATCATATTAACCTCTTGGTAATAAAATTCATGGGTAATATAATAGCTATTGTAAATACATTTGGAGTTCAAATCAAATAAATTATTGATCTTGGTTATTTTCATTATAAATATTTATTAATCAAAAGATTCTTCAATTTAAGTTTAAAAGAAGTTATGGTTGAACAAGAAACGATGTCATTTTTAAAGGTTGTTCCAGATACGGGGACCGGTATGCTTAACAGATTTTAGTCTGGAGTGACTATTAGCTACATAATAATTGAATTTAAAACGTGAGCGAGTATTGTATAGGTGAACATCTTTATTGTAACGAAATACATTAGAAATATTGACTGGTGCCAATTTATTATCAACATAAAACATTAAGTAAGCCACTTTGAATCTATAAATCTCATATATTGTTAAGGTTTTTAAACGGAAGAATAAAGGCTGAGAAGGGGCAAAATAAGCAGAATTAGAGCATATACGTAAAGCTTTCTTTTGCAATTTGGGTATGGGATCTAACTTAGTAACACCAACATTTGCCCATGTAATGGTGCAATACTGTAAATATGGGAGGACAAGAGAATTATTCAACATAAATAACTGCTTTTCAGGAAGCATAGTACGTAATTTACATAATGAACCCATATTTTTATAAACTTTGTTAAAAATCAAAAGACGGTGTTTGTTAAATCTTAATTTTTCGTCAAGTATGATACCTAGAAATTAAACTGATGTTGATATGATATAATTGAACATTATTCATCTTAATGTTGACTTCAGCTAGAACATGAGATATTGTGGGTTTACGAAAATGCATAACGCTTGTCTTTACATAATTAACGATTAGTTTATTAGCATCAAAACCAATCAGACACTTTATCAAGCTCGGTATTTGTTTTAGAGACAAGATAATTAAAATCACTGTGAGAGGAAACAGTATTGGTATCATCGGCAAATAACACAAATTTAGAAAAGGAAGATACATTACATGAATCATTGATATATAAAAGAAACAGGAGAGGGCCCAGTATGGATCCCTGGGGGACTCCACACCGGACCCTAGAATATGACGAACTACAGTTATTGTAGAAAGTAAATTCGTATCTTTCATCTAAATATTACTGTGGAACCATTCCCACACTGTACCCCTAATTCCAAAATAAGATGATTTATACAAAAGAATATCATAATAAATCAAATCAAAAGCTTTAGTTAAATCAAGAAAAATTCCGAAAGAGTAATTACTGTTACTGATATTATTCAGAAGTCTATCATGAAGGTCTATTAACGCATGCTCGCATGAATTACGTGCCCTGAAGCCGTATTGGGAATTATTTAATAATTGGTGTTTGTCTATAAAATGAAAAAAATAATCTATTATAAAAAAAAAAATTTCTAGAATTTTTGAAATGCAAGGCAACAAAGCAATCGGTCTGTAATTAGAAAATAATTGTTTGTCTCCCCTTTTAAAAACAGGTGTTATTTTAGCAATTTTAGATTTTTGGAACCCTTCCACAACATAAAGATAAATTAAATATATGTAGTAAAGGGGAAACAACTGAATAAATTACCTTTTTAGAAGGAAAGTACTTAGTTCAGCGAATCTTGTGCGGTTACTGTTTTTGAAACTTTTTACAGTATCAATAATTTCGGATTCATTAGTTGGGGCAAAGTACGGAGTTGTTTAACAAAAATGTTTAAGATAAGAAGAAAAGTGAGTCATGGAAGTATTATTCAATTTTTCAAGAGCAATTAATGCAATATTTGAAAAATATTAATTAAATTCGTTTACAATGTGCTGGTCATCACTAATTTTTGTCATCCTTCTTTACAGAAAAAAAGAAGGGAAAGCATCTTTATTTTTCTTACCAATGAAACTATTAATTATTGACCAGACTCTTACTAATTTATTCTTATTCATCTGAAATAAATCACCAAAAGCTGCAAAGTTGCAATTAATTAATTTTGTTACGGTATTTCTTTAATTTCAATTCGGACGATTTGTCGCGTTTAGAGCAAAATACTTTATAAAGTCTGTTCTTTTTATTAATGCATTTAAGTAGAGATTTTGTGATCCATGACAGGTGCAATGCATATCAGGACGTATTTTGAGGCCTAACCTAAAATGGAGCATAGAGGCTTTCCTTTGGTTTTCTGATGCATTGCCACATAGCCTATCCTAAATCAAGGTTACGTGCACCTGTCATGGAGCATAGTCTCTGGACTATATGTGACCCTGCACCTCAAAACAAACAAAAAGTCGCCAGACATGAATTTTTAGTTAAAACCATATTCTGAAAGAGCAGACTTTAAGCTTTAAAATGATGTATAACTCAAATCAAATGGACTCTCCTAACCCATCTAAATATTGGAATGAAAGCACAAACTCAGGAAAAGTGTGAACTGAGAAAAGAGGCTCTGAAATAGAGTGTCTATTCAAGCGCTTAATCTTTACCAAACCGTGCTGGCTGTTCGATGAATGGGACAAAAAACAGGAAGTAAACCACCACAGTAACAACAATGAAGGGATTATCAGATTAAACTGAAATTAAGCATTCCTCATTCACACATTCGGTCCATAATTAATGCCAACTTTCAAAGCAGTAGCACTATCTTTTCAAAAGTTATTAGAGTTGAATGTGAAGAGTGTTGACAAGGTTTTTCAGAAATGAAAAAGGGATTCTAAAGACACACCTAATCACACTATTCTACCAAAAATGTTCGAGATAAACTGCTAAAAAACACACTTTCCTGCCCGTTTTATGATACCAAATTTTAGCATAATGTAAAAGAAGATCAACTCTTTCAGAAAATATGAAAAAGTCAAGTTCGGCCAGGTTGACCATTTCACTTATTTTCAGTCCTCACGCAAAATCAGTATGTGCGACTTTATGTTCGTTTTGAGGTGCACGGTCACATACAGTACAGTGCACTCCCGTTACAACGAACAGGTTATAACGAAATTTCGTTATAACGAAGTAAATCTTCTGGTCCCAAAATTGTCACCATTAAAGTCTATGGTGCAAAATTCGCTTATAACGAACACGGTTATAGCGAAATTTCCGTTATAACGAAGTCTTTTCCGAGCGCCACAGACAAAGAAAAACAAAAGAAATGTGCTCCGTTATAACGAAATGCGAATATTGCTTTTGAAAATACGTAGCGGAACAAGCATTTATAGCGTCTCTGCATGGGTGAACGCAACACACCACTGTGTGTTCGCTCCTTGTGTCTTGCACAGTTTCTGAGGGGAACTTGCGTTTATTATTGTAATACAGTTATCCCATCACACTTCACATAGCTTTCCAGTGCAAGATGAGTATTCAGCAAACAGAATATGATATATATACATGGTTTTTCTTGTTTTCGTTATATATTGTATTTGTTCGGTTATAACGAAATTTCGTTATAACGAAAGAAAACTGCCGGTCCCGAGCATTTCGTTATAACGGGAGTGCACTGTACTTTTAACCCGTTCCGCACGGGAACCTGGTGGCCTGCGTATTAAGTCTATGGGCATTTCAGACTTCAGTATTCATCAAAATGAAACAAGTTTGAAGACACGACATAATATACATTCAAATAAACAAAAAGGCTGGGGCAACACCTAATTAGCCTAATGCATCAGCTGCAATATAATCGCCATCTTAAAAAGAATCAGTAAGTAGGTAAGGGCAAACATTGTGAGCCATTGCACTACGAGCACAGCCACAAGAATTGTCATTACGAAAAGCAAAACAAAAACAAAAACAAAACAAAACAAAAAACAAGCTATAGCCTGACTATGACGTCTTTATAATGACATTTACTCTGAGGCTAATGACCAAAAATTATGTTAAATTATACATTTGGTTTAGAAGCTATGACGTTTAAGACGAGTTTACAAAATGGCCCCTTGATGACGTAACGATTGAGTGATATCATAACATCATAGCTATTAATCATAATAAAACTGAAAGATCGAGGCGCCTCACACTCCTTTTTTTTTTTTTTTTTTTTTTTTGCTTTGCTTTTGGTGTGTTGTTTTGTCATTATCCTCGTCAAGCATCTGCTAATGATAACGGTCTCTTGCACTTCTACGACACTTATTGTACGACTTTTCTTTTGAACAGCAAGTATACGTTAGATCTGGATTTTATTATATATGTCAAATACACCTGGGCCCTGTTTTATCAAAACATATAATCAATTTTAAAGTTCCTTAGCATACTGGCTGCCATAGACTAATACAATAGAAATGAATTTTATCATCAATTTTAACTCTTCATAAAACAGGGCCCTGTTCATAGATATTTGAAGGGTTTGTTTGCAAAAACCGATAAGTCCATTTTTGAATATTTTGAAGTACGATGTCTGTCATAAAGTACAAAATAATACCTTTAAAATGATATATTGGTCACTACATCTTAAGGTATACTTTTGAACTTATGGTCAAAAGAAGCAAAAATTTTCTTATTATTCTCTTTATTTTTCTTGACGTTTAATCGCAAATATCTCCATTTGGCAAATATGGACTTATCGGTTTTTGCAAACAAACTCTTCATTTATTTTTTACATAATATAATAAGTTGTTGTTTTCTTCTTTTTTTTGTAAGTGGTGTAACAATTCGATTTGTAATGAACATGGAGGATCGCAGCCTACGTTAATGTAAGATCATACGTGACCAGGGAAATGTAGGACCTACGTTTTGTAATAATGTATACAAAATATATAAAACATTTTGTAAATACATGTATATATAGGTTTTCCCGGTCAATTTCATACTTTTGTCACTCAAATTCATTAATGTGCATTCAAATTCACGCAACGCACTCACGCGAAAATATTCGGGCATTCAAAATAAGAATCCGAGCGATCAATTTCATTTATGAGCGTTCTATTTCGTTTTCGTGAAAATAAATACACGATTGGGCATTCAATTGAAGACCTGACTAGAAGAACGACCCAAGTCCAATTTTTGGCCAAATTCAGTTTGACATGGGAAATTGTAGCTTATGCATGGACTCATCTTGTGTATAAATGATAAATCCTAATTACCCCCGGAAGTGCCTGAAATAAATGAGTTAAATCTTATATGAATGTAAGAATGAAAGACTTGGGTCAATCTTACGTTCATATTATAGCGCCCTCTCTCGTCCTCTCATCTCTATAATAGCAGAATATCATGTATAATACAAAAAGTACAACTGTATGCATTGTCTTCACTTCACGTCGTATTGAGTGCTCACCTGTGAAGTGTATGGGTATGTAACCACACATGTTGTAAGTTTCACTGTAAAACATTGTTGTTAAAGAAAAAAAAAACAGGCAAATAAGACAGTCACACAAAGTCTAGTAGGTAAAATAATGGAAATCCTTTAAACTTCCTTTAACAAGACAAACACAACGTTATTCACAATGATACATATTGTCTTCAAATCATGTTGTAGGCCTATTGAGTGTTCAACTGTAAACTCAAGTGTATCGGTTTATTGCAATACAAGTTGAAAGTTCCATTGTAAAGCATTTTGATAAAGACAACACAAAAACAAAATACACGGATGCTCAGCGATATTCATCACTACTCCGTGTGGAGCATAAAATTAATGTTATCTGCGATTTGCCGAACAGATCGCGCCATTACAAAAAAGTTGACAGAGGTATGTATTCCACCTGCCTTGCCGTGATTGCATGTTCTTATATTTTATTTGCAAAAAAAAAAAAGAGAAAAAGGTGGCAGAATCAATGGAGGCAATAAGAGAAGAAAAATAAAAGCCTAATAGAAGCAATATTGGGAGCACAAACTGGATCAAACTGCTAGTTGCTAGTATAAATCATGGATATCTATTGGTGAAATCCATCGCTGATACCCCATATGCTGAAATGGGTATTCCATATCCCTCACACGTTACATACTGGCCCACGACGTGAATATCTTGTGGGCAGGTAAGTAACCCCATCATGCTTGTACACAGCTCAATGTTGAGAGATGGTGTATTACAAATACCACACATTGTTAGATAATTTACACCAATTACATTATGTACTAAACTTTACATCTTTGTAATACCTTTAGTGGTATTTTGCCTTGAATAAGGAGATTTAAAATTACATAACATGGGGCACCTGACACTTAGGAAGTTCAGAATAAACCAAATGGCAGATAGAAAGCAATACCCTATGTGTACATGAAGCCACGCAGATGAATAATACTGTAGATTTTGTAGGGCATATTTCAATATCACCATGACATAGAATTATTTAAGTCATGACTTACTGCTCCGTGAATTGAGTTCCAGACAAAACAGGCTTTGTTGTCCTTTATCCAATTCATATACGTCCTATATCTTTAAGATATCATTTCTGCTAAAATTATGTAAAATTTCTTGCAAGTCTGCACAGAAAAAAAAAAACACAAAACATATTAGAAGAGAATAAATGAATATAATATTGAAAGTTGTCTATTTTGCTATCATGCACATTTTGATAATTGCAGTGTTTGGTATCTATAAAGATGAAAAGGCGTCAGTGATTACAATTAATATACCATCCACCACTGATAGGGGTTAGCTGTGAACAGGATAGATGACAGTGTACTTCTCGAGATACTGTGCCTACACTAGGAAAAGGGTTAAAACACACAAAACCTACGGATATTTCCACATGTACAGTCTGTACCTGCAGTCTTTGTAAACATACCTTTCATTTCAATCTGTTCCCATCTTACACATTGATACTCTGGCTTACATGCACTAGCAGATATTGCTAGGTCACGGATGCTTTGGAGCCAACCTTTGGCTGTCAATAACAGCTTACAAGTTTATATTCTTGAAGTATGTAAATGCATGCTATTTAATTCAAGCAGATATATCTGTTGTAGAGACTTGCGCATATCATTGATTTCATTTTTGCCCGCTGTATCCATTCAGTCCCTTATAATGGCTCCTCAATACTGACCATTTCGCGGCTTTGGTTAAACAGGAGTCATATTTCGGTTGCCCCATCAGGCCACAGGGCAAGAGCCATAGAGTGCAGTTCTAACAGTCCTGGCCTGTCGCGTGACGCTGTCTTCAGTACTCAAAATCGTAGACACTGCTCTCCATGGGTATGGTGCAGAAGCGTTTGGAGCTTGGGCCGGCGGGTGACCGGACGAGGTTTGTGGCGGTCTGGAAGCCATGCTGGGGTGGGGGAGGGCCTCTGGTGGGGCCCCGTCCCCTCCCTCTCCCCCTTCCCATTGGGGTGTAGCTAAAGGCAGGCTGGTATATTATAAACATAAGAAACATGAAGGAAGTTCAATGGTGTTATATCACCATACAGCCACATTGACTGGGTGTTGTTGTTAATTTAAAGAAAGAAAGGAGAGAGAGAGAAAAATGGGGCCCTATACAAATAATTTGCCCCAGACAGCACCTAACATAGAACAAACATGATTATAAATCTTAGAGAGATCTATATAAACAAGAATATTAAATATACCAAGTCTCCACGAGGGAGCTCATATGATACTGATGAATACATGCAAAAAAAAAAAAATGTATTGAATGGGTGCAAATCTAAAACAAAACACCACCTCATTGACCTCAATTGCAAACTCAAGGGATATTTGGTAGAATATCTTACATCTCATACAATCAAGTACATGTACATGTAAAGAAACAGTTTAATGATGCCACAACTAGCTTTTTGTCTAAATTTCAGAGTCTTAAAACATTCTAAGATTTTAAAAATGCTTTTTTGTTTTGCTTTTTCTCTCTTTGAGAGTGTTTTATCATATTACGACATTTTTGAGAGGCCTATTTATGGGTTTGAAGGTTTACTCTCTTGCAAAGTTGATGGTTCTTAAAATTTGCACAGCTGATTTTTGCCAAACTGTGTTGAAAATGGCAGCCCCTGCTTCTTTAACATGTTGATGGCAGGGGTATTTAGCTAAAAACTGGATCAAGTTATGTGTTATTAGAAAACTTGTATTAGGTTGCAATTTTACAAGATTCTAACCACAACTCAAGTCTTTAAAAAAAAAAAAAATCACTTTTCTGTGCTCTGATGCTGTATATATGTATATTTTTACTCCGGAGTACTCTTTGCTAGTGTTTCATACTAAAAGCTATATAAAAGAAGCTTTCATTAGAGACCTATTTTTTTTTTTCATACTATTACACCACTCAGGTGCAGAGTAATCTAATGCCTTTAAATCGCTAAATATGCATTTTGATTCTCTACTAGCAATTTGTATCACAGTTTATAGATTAAAATGAATATTGTTGTTCAAAATTGACATTTTTTTTGTACCGATTTGCTGAGATTGATTAGTTCCAACTAACCTTTTTTTTTCAGTATGTTTATCAAAGTCAAATTTATTTCGACAAAATAATCATTTCTGAGGAAAACTAAGACCAAAGTCGCACACAAAGTCCTGCAGGGATTACCATAATGATTGTAGACAGCAAGTGTTGATCTTTCATCTCTAAACCCACCTGAGCTGGTTGTGGTGGGCGTGACCGTCTGGGTGGCCTTGTCGATGTCGTGGTCCTGGTCAGCAATCCGACAAGGCTCGGGGTAAGATTAGACTTGGCTAGGAGAGGGTTGAATGTCTCCGAGATCTCAAGCTATCATATATTCATTTGAAAAAGAAAAAACAACATGCTTACTTGATAGTTCAATTCTTTGCTAAATTCTACTGTATTTCGATGTTTATTTCATGAAATGATCTTATTTTTTCCATTATCTCACATATAAACCTCTCTTTGCTTCCAGGAGAGGTGTAAGGAAGAGGATACTGTTTTCATCAATAATATCAATTTCTCAATCAGTTGTATCCAGTTCCACGTTTATCTATCTTTTTTATTTAAAGGCAAGATGTATGTGAGATACTGGTAAGGTTTAGATTATGTGCAAGAGATAAAACAAAATTAAAGGCAGCATACAACATATTTCAGTTTGTGTTTGAGTTAACCTTACTTCAACACAGCTGCTTACTTCAAGTAGTAACTGTCACTCAGTTAATCTGTGACATTGAAAAGCACAATAAGAACTTCTTAGAGATATTGGTTTAATACCCCCATTTGCAAGAAACTGCCAAGTATAATTTGCCAGACTCTCTCAATCACATGCATTATACATGCACAAAAAAGTATGTTTTCATAAAGATTGAAGCAAAGTGCACTAAGCCTGTTTTTTTTTTTTTTCTCTCTTCATTTTTCACCTAATTGTGTAATGAAACGAAACAAAGAAATCCAAATTGGAAACAACAATAGAAAACTATCAGTGGTTTAAAGATACAAAAAACAACAACAACAACTTGTGGTCTTTCCTGACATCACCTGGTCCAGGTATTCGGTCACCATGGTGACTGCATCAGAAACCGGTTTCTCCGCCACAGGCTGGAAATCACCTGGAAGCATGAGCTCGCTGGTAGCCACTGGCTTGATCAGCAGGGAGAGAGCCGGAGAAGGGAAGACGAGGAAGTGTCCCCTGGGCTTGGGGATGGCTGACAGGCTGCTGGCAGAGTATGGGTAGCTGGTCACCTCGTTGGGGTCAAGACGTGTCAACAAGGCCACTTCCTGCAAGAGAGAGAAAGAAACAGAAAGAGAGAAAATATATATATAAACTAGAAATGTCGCTACAGCGACTGGTTATACCCCCGCCAAACAACATTTCATAAGCTTTGGTCAAAAAACTGAGGAAGCAGTTAAATCCGCAAGATCTTTCCTTGATCTTCTGCCATTAATATGCCATTACCATGGCAACGTACTTTCGGGTACTGTCGAAAAATGCGTCTTGCACATCTACAACCAAAGGCACACATCTGTACCAAGTTTCATGGAAATTGGGCAAAAACTGAGGAAGTAGTTTGCAACACAAAATTTTCCATCGTTTTGGCTCATAATATGTGAGCTGTTACCATGGCAACATACTTTTTGTCACTGTCAAGAAATGTGTCATGCTGACCTATATCCTAAGACAAACATTCAATATGAATTCCATGAGAATTGGAAGAACACTGATGAAGCAGTTTTGCCATGAAGCATCTTGCCCTATATTTTACCAATGACATGCCGTTACCATGGCAACGCACTTTTTGCCACTGCGGAAATATGTGTCTTACACATTAACATATTCAGATGAACATCTGTACCTAATTTCATAAAAATTGATCAAAAACTGTGGGAGGAGTTCGCGACGCAAGATTTGTACCCATTTTTGCCCATAATATGCCGTTACCATGGCAAGGTACTTTTGGGTACTGTCAAAAAATACGTCTTGCACATCTACAACCCAAGGCACACATCTGTGCCAAGTTTTATGGGAATCGGTTGAAAACTGAGGAAGTAGTTCGCGACACAAGATTTGCAACGGACCGACCGCCCGACCGACCGCCCGACCGTCCGCTGATTCCTATATACCCCCTTCAAACTTCGTTTGGTGGGGGTATAAAAAGAGACACAGAGACTGAGAGAAAAAGAGAGATATAGAGAGAAACAATGAAAGATAGAGACAGAGAGAGACAGATAAAAAAAAATATAAGAACAGAAGCACACAGAGACCGAAAAAGAGACTGAGAGACAAAGGAAGAGAAACAGAGAGATAGAGAGAGAGAGAAATGCCATTGAGGATGATTTAGCCTAACTGCCATGATTTCTTTCCAATGACCAGAAAGACATTAGAAAGTTATACAGCAGATTTATCATTTTCACAACCTTTCCAGTTCTATGGCTTTAATATATAACCTAGCATCAGACAAATAGAGGAAAATGCATTTAAGGCATGCTTCCAATTTTCAGCACTAAGCCCAGGGGGATGTAAAGAATGATGAGTGAGAAACAGGATAATATAGAACAAGTTGCACCAACAGATAAAACATGGCAAGAAAATATGAAGGCAAAAGTGGGTCAATACATCTGAAACAGAAAAGTCTTGATGGAAAAAATACCATTTCAGTTTAAAGGGACTTTACAGTAGTGGTTGAGGTGAGGATTCAGCTTGCAACATTTTGCGAGATATTTAGAAACCACTCTATGAAATGTTAAAGAGTATATAATTCTAAAGAGAATCAAAAGTTTATTTGATGAAAATCGGTTTTGAAATACCCGAGATATCAAAAAACAAGGTAAAACAAAGAGATCCTAATAAAAGCCGTGGCCTGTCAATTTGATTGGGACCGCTTTTTTGGATATCTCAGCCATTTCAAGGCCACTGTTCATGAAACAAATGTTGAATCCTTCTTGAAATTACATGCTCTTTCATATTTCATGAGAGATTTCACATTATCTCACCAAAAATGTTATAAACCTAAATTCTCACCTAAACCATTACTGTGCAGTCTCTTAAAGCTAAAATCCCGGAGTCATACAGTAGCTACTGTATGACTCTGGGATTTAGATGCAGAGAGCCTGGCACAGCACCTTTTCATGGAGCAGATGGCAGAGTGCATGGAAGTTTTGCTGGTTGGCGTCTAGCTCCTCCCAGTCCAGCTTCCAGCAGGACGTGGCTCGAGCTACGGCAGGCTGACCAAAGATCTGACCATCATCGGAAATGTATGGCCAAGAAATTGAGAGTTTTGATAATAAGTGTCTTTGTAGTGAGCTTGGCTTTAAATTGCTATGTGCAGCTATTAAAAAAAAAAGTGCAAAAGCATGAGGAAAAGGAAAACATGTCATGTACATTACAAGCAAGGGGAAGAAGTAGACAAGAAGTAAGATAAGGAAGATTGAGAGTTCATCTAGAAAGACAAGAAATGGTTAAAGGGAGTGTATACAGTACTGGCTGAGGTGGGGATTCATATTTTGAACATTCCTAAGTGAGATAATGAGAAACCTCTTATGAAATATGAAAGAGCATGTAATTTTAAGAAGGATTCAATGTTTATTTGATGAAAACTGGTTTTCAAATGGCTGAGATATCCAAAAAAGTGATAATCATAAAAGGCGACAGGCCACAACTTTATTAGGATCTCTTTGTTTCACCTTGTTTTTGGATATCTCGCCCACTTCAAAACCAATTTTCATCAAATAAACTTTTGATACCCCTTAGAATTGCATGTTCTTTGACATCTCATAGAGTGGTCTGTGAATATCTCGCAAAACGTTAAAAGGTAAATCCTCACCTCAACCAGAACTGTACACACCCTTTAAATTCATTCAAGAACAAATTAAAACATGATAAAGGGAACAGGAGATATGACTAAGACTATACCAAACTAAAGAACTATTGAGTTAAAAGGAACCAAACTTTATAGACAAGGTGGAATGAAATACTTCAAACTGACAGTGGACAGAAGCAGACAAAAGTGTCAAGTTGAGACCTGCCATACGTTTGCATAGAGTCCTAATCTTGTTTTGTTTTAAAGGTCCAGTTTACCTTTGGGAGCAGTGATTTCAAAAATTTTCAAGATATCATATTTGATGCATATGTGTAGGTCTGTTGTATCATAAAACATCCTACCATATGAAATATTTGCAATAAAACCTAAAATATAAGGAGATATCAGGGTTTTTCTCAATAAACCGTAACTGTATACGGTTTAGTCTGGAAACATTTTTATTATAACTATTGTTCACATTTTGTGTATTTAACAACACATAACATCGATTATACAGATTCAAATTTTGACAGTGGTTGTTCCTATCCCTAACTCACATTTTAGTACTATTTTATAGCACTAATGCTTTCATCTGCAAATGGTAAATTATGCCTTTAAAATAAATTGCCAAGTTGTCTGTTTATAATTTAGAGCTCTCCCCCTCCCCAACACACACATACAAATATTTGTCTATAAAACTTAGCATGCACAAAGCATGTTAGAGTGAAAAAAAAAAGATGGCCCTATAATTTGAAGGTATAACAGACCCGTATTTTTCTTGTGTTTTCTTTTTCATTTCCCACACAAAAGCAGTAAACTTGACTGATGTGTTGAGCCAAAACAGTTTGTGTGTGTGCGTGCATGTGTGTGTGTGTGCGTGCATGTGTGTGTGTGTGCGTGCATGTGTGTGTGTTGGTGTGTATGTGTGTGTGTGTGTGTGTGTATAAACACTCACCACAGAATCGCACACCCCACTGATCTTGACCTTCTGTATGACCCGCAGCCTCTTAACCGGCACTGTCTGGGTGGTGGAGGATGACCCTTGTGTGGGAGGCTTGCTGTGGACTGGATTCGGAGCTGTGGTCAGCTGCTGCAATGGTGAGGGGAGTACGACCATTGGAAACACAATTTCACTTCATGTCATTTCATTTACGTTTCTGCATGTTTGTACAGACAAAAACAAAAATAATCTTATTACATAACGAAACTGTTCATACCTATAGTAAATTCAAGGGAATAATTTTGATTTTTATTTGTAATACAAAAATTGTCAAAATACAGTCTTATCATACTTGTCATAACCAAAATGAGCGGCTGAAATCATATTTCCCTGTGGTGATATGAGTGCAATACAAATGCATGCAATATCTGAATTAAATGTTTGATTTTAGATGGAGAGGTCATCGATTTGATTTTTTTTTTTTAATTAAGAAGATGGTAACACATCTAGTACTGAGCAATTCAGGCAAGCCAGTAAATATCTTAAACTGTTCTCAGAGTGGTTTCTAGATGAGACTCAGTTGTTACTTTGACTTGTGCAAAAGAAAGCATTTTTCTATAAAGTTTAGGTAAGGTGCTCATGAAAAACTTAAAAGGTGTTGGTAGTGGAGAGTAGGGGCACTTCCTGAGGGAGATCTAGCATTCATTATTTAAGAAACTTTCCTCTCAATGTGAATTACATACTTGTAGAAAGATTAAATGGAATCCCTCAAATTATGATTAGCTTGTAGAGATTATGAACATCAAGATATACATGCAAAGATCGACTGATAATTTAGGACAACTTACAAACTGAGCTTGGAATGGAAGGAGGATGGGACTGATCAATCGCTCCTGTAGGTCACATTTCAACACAAGTTTACTTGAGGTCACACCTATGTAAAAGCAAGGCAAAAAGTCATAAGTATCATCAAGATATCTACTCAACATTGTGACACAAGTTTTTGATGTGCAACCAACTGAATGAGTGCTGCGGGTTTCATAAGGTCTTGAAAACACTCTGTGTTCTCCTAAGGGCACATTATATACTCTGTATGTATATTGCATTGAACATGAAATGAACATTAAGTTAAAGGGTGTGTACAGTTCTGGTCGGGGTGAGGATTTAGCTTTGAACGTTTTGCGAGATATTCAGAAACCACTCTATGAAATGTCAAAGAGCATGCAGTTCTAAGGGGTATCAAAACTTTATTTGATGAAAATCGGTTTTGAAATGTCTAGGATATCCAAAAACAAGGTGAAACAAAGAGATCCTAATAAAGTTGGGGCATGTCGTCTTTTATTATTATCACTTTTGGGGATATCTCAGCCATTTGAAAACCAGGTTTCATCAAATAAACGTTGAATCCATCTTAAAATCACATGCTCCTTCATATTTCATAAAAGGTTTCTCATTATCTCACTTAGGAATGTTCAAAACATGAATCCCAACCTCAACCACTACTGTACAGTCCCTTTAAATGTACACTGCACAAATTATATGAAGCCCCATGAGTGGATGCAAACATGACACATGTCATTACAAGGACATCATTGATATTTGCATTGTGTGGTAGCAAAAACAACAGTGTC
The DNA here is from genome assembly GCA_033980235.1 of Diadema setosum. Classification (NCBI taxonomy): domain Eukaryota; kingdom Metazoa; phylum Echinodermata; class Echinoidea; order Diadematoida; family Diadematidae; genus Diadema; species Diadema setosum. The sequence continues at coordinate 15,033,724 of CM067071.1, forward strand.
ATAATATAGTACAACAGGCTAATGAATTATGTATCACACATTTAGGATAGGGACAATTTACAAGAATCAAAATCGAAAGAGATAATACAAGCTATTAAATACTAACTGCAGATTTCCATTTCTTGTCGTTGTTATTGTTGTCAAGTCCCTCCCCATCCATTAAGCACTTGACACTTTCTTATCTGTGCTTACCAGCACCTGGAAACAAGATGTGCAGATGTTCTTTATCCGTGCTGTAATCGTGAAACCAGGAAGTGAAGAAATTCTGGAAACTCAACTCATCTGGCAGTGCCAAAATCAGGAGAGAATAACAATACATCTTATCCAAATTCATGCACATTAGGCAAAGCAGAAACACTGTAAAGATTCTTATGTGGCAAGGACAAGTTTAGAGTACGATTCCTTTGGGCATGTCTTTTTGCACACTAATGAACCCCCTAGCAACAAGATGGGAAATGAAAATTTCTGAAAATGTTAAAACAGAATTCAGTCTATAATTTGATCTTTTCTTTTCCTATCATATTAATACATTAACCAAAGTGTCTGAAACTGACTTTATATATAATACAAAACAAAACCACGTCTAGACTCAATCCCACTTTTGATGTTAACATTTTTTTTTTCAAATAACTGAATGATTCATGATACAAGAAGATTTCTGCTATCATAAAAACATACCAGTTGACAGCTACTTAACCTGATCATCTATGTTTTGTTTCAATAGAATTACAAAAAGCTTTATTGTGGGCCTTTTCATTTTCTTTTGATAACTTCTGGCACCCACATTTCTGCTAGAAATGTCTTAGCTTGAAATGAAATATTGATAGAACGTCACGCTAAATGATACACCAATACCCAAACCTGGATAGTAGTGTATATCCTTCATCAGCATCGATTAGTACATTATTTGCCACAATAGCTGCTCGCTAGTTAAGGATTGGAACTCTCCAAAAGATACTACGACAGAATGGTGGAAGTTACTGATGTCTTTGACACACCAACCTGGTTCAATGGCGATTACTTCCAGAACACCAGAGCTGAGCAGGTTCTCGCCCGACGTCGAGGATGACGTTGTGGTGGACGAACTCTGCTGGCTGGAGACAGGGTCTTCATCAGCTAAGACTACACTCTTTGGGCTGAACACACTCAGTACCTGGATTCTCTGAGGATAATAATATCATATGGAAAGATTTACATCTCTTTGCTGGCCAATGAATGACTTTTAATCCTCTCAAAGGTAATGCTTTGGTTACAAAACATAATTTCAAAGAGGACTGGCTTATTTTTATTCCAGTAAATAGTTACAAAAATGATATATTTTGGTGTGTGTGTGTGTGTAATTTGGTCGATGTCAAGGCAAATCATAACATTTTAAAAGTCTTGCAAAGTCCCTTTGCTGAAACGTAAGTTTTAACTGAATATCATACAACTAAACACAACATTGTGAAACACTTAAGTTTGGACTTTGACTTTCTGACCTTTCACACAATGTATCTTATCAAGCAAAATCTAATCATGTTAATGGCTGAGTGGAATAGGTATCATTTGACGTTACATTACCTCAGTATTTTTACTGTTGTGTTGAATCATTTCATTGGACGAATGGGAAGTTACTATAGTGGTACTTTTTTTCCTCGCTTTTCTTCGACCCCTTCACCCTGATTTATAAGACAGTAACACAGGGACAATTTGTAGAATAGAATAACAGCATACACACAGGCACAAGGTAGAATTAACTCACTCTTAGACACTCAAGGTCCACTTTCCCCATGACCTTTTCCAGCTGCCGAGACACGAGGGCGCCCTGTTGGCTTGTGACGATGATGACCTCCAGCTGGGCATTGAAACTAGTTGTCTGCATTCCAAATCAAAAAGATACAACTACAGTTAGGGACTTATTTTGGTAACAATTTGACTTGTAGTGTTAGGTCTGATCCTACCTTCTTTTTTTTTTTCTTTCAATAATATTATTGAAGCAAAAATACCTTATTGCATCTAAAGGTGGATTGGTAAGTTTTGAATAGAGGCATTTCCTGACTCTCTGTCCCTTTTTATGAACACTTATGCCACTCCTATGACTACTTGCAAATCCCTTTTGTAATCAGTAGTTGAGTAAGGACATTTTACATCAGCTTGATTTTTTTATTCTCTCATGCCTCTTAAAGTGACTATAATATCACGTGTATATCAAACATGTTGCTTGAACCGCTGTCTTAACCCGGTGAGGATGAGTTCCTGGTATACTCGGGCAAGTGTGTACGGGAAATGCATGTTGTAGCAAAATCAGCCCATCCTCAACAGGTTAAATGGAATTGCACACCAATTATGCATTATTAATAGTCACAAGAATTAATTGAGTATATGAATATAAGAACGACCCAAGTCCAATTTTTGGCCAAATTCAGTTTGACATGGGAAATTGTAGCTTATGCATAGACTCATCTTGTGTATAAATGATAAATCCTAATTACCCCCGGAATTGCCTGAAATAAATGAGTTAAATCTTATATGAATGTAAGAATGAAGGACTTGGGTCATTCTTACATTCATATTATAGCGCCCTCTCTCGTCCTTCTCTTATCTCTATAGCAGAATTTCATGTATATGAATCAAAGAACGACCCAAGTCCATATGAATCAAAGAACGACCCAAGTCCATCACACAAAATGGCGTCTCCACAATTAATGTTAATGTTAATTGTCATAATGATATATGTTCTAATTTGTATATACAATGTTGCCTTCCCATCACAGTTAAATAGAATATTATTGGACAAACAAAAAAGATATGAAGTTTTTTTTAGTTTACTTGAAATGGTCTCTCATGGACTTGGGTCGTTCTTATATTCATATACTCAATTCTTTCAAGGATTTAACAAAATACCATGGGTAAGAAATAACCACCACAAAATATCACACTTAGACTATCCCTATTGGGTATATTATGTCTATACTGATATGTGACGACAGATTGCTATATATCAGATGAGATCAGATCTATCGCTACCTGTCTGAGAGTTTGTGACTGGCGCTTGAACTGAGCCACTGCGTCCTGCAGTGCTTGTGGGAGGTGGTTCCTGCTACCAGATTCTGTCACAGCTGTGGTCTGCTTCTGGTAGGACCTCAGCTCCTGAAGAGCATTCTGCAGGCGTGGAAAGTTGCCTCGAACATGCTGCAGCGGAAAGAGGTTCTGGAGAAAGATGATATAAATAAGAGAATGGTTTGATGGGACTCACAATGCAAAGCTCAAATGTCATTACATGTGCTGGAATAAAGCATCTGTAAAGTCCAGTTCCGGTAATGAAGCCATGTCTTTATGGAGCATTGCAGTTCATAGGAGGCAGCGTGTTAACAGGCTGGGGATAAAAAGGTGTGGAGAAGAAGTTGGACGGACTACTCAAAAACAAAACCAAAAAAAATCTATTTGCATCATTTTAAATTGAGAGCAATCATCACGACACAGCATTCATTTAGAAACTTATGCTAAGCAGCCTGCTTTTGTCGAGGCCATACAGTATAAGTTCAAGTGTTAGTATGCTATTAAAATAATGCTGAACACATTTCTTTTGAATTTGGCAATATTTTGTCTCTACTAGTATCTTCATGAAGTTTTACACAATGATGCTTACAAAGGCAAGCTAACTACTTGTCTACTATTGTATCAACAGATAAGGTCCATCTCTACATGATCAACATCAAATGGAAACCTACCACCCCCATTCCACAAAAAGTATCTAATATGAATGATGTTTATGTCACTAAACAAACATTTCTTCATACAAATTCACTCAGGCATGAACAAGGAATTTTATGGTCCCACACAACTTCCCAAGGCATCAGCAGTTCACCTTAAAGAATAAAAGAAGAATTCTTACAGTGTACTGTAGTGTAAGTCTACTCGTTAATTCACAATATAGCAAGATGTTCACATCTACTGTTGATGACAAATCTATCATACCATCATTTACACTGCATGATGAATCATTCTTGTTAATTTGACAAGGAGGAGGGGGGATATTTCAAATGCAGGAATTTTATATGTCTCATATGTATGCATTCATAGAGGGAGATGAGTGTCTTCTGTTCCAGTGTTCACAAAAGTAGGAATTATTCTTTCCTGAAAAAAAAAAGAAAAAGAAATGAAGCATATCCCACTTTTGAGGAACAAATATATGGCAGGTAATCTAGGGATCAATAAAAATTCTTGAAAGTTTTGTGAATTTTGTCAGGCAAAGTTTGATGAAGCAAAACCAGCACTGGTAAATTTTTTGGCACAAGATGGCAACCACAAAACAGTAACGTTATGTATGTAGTTTGATTGGCTCAGAAAGGCCTGAATTAAAAAAAAAAAAAGTCAACATCTTCTTAGATTCTTACCTCGGAGTGAGCCCCAAGTGCAAAGAGACCAAAGAATGGAACCCTACACGGTCCTGTCATGGAGCAGACCAGAGACAGTGTGTGTTCCAGGACCTGGTACAGAGTCTGGCAGATCTCGGCACTAAAAGGTGGTGAAAAGTCAACCAGGACAATCCGGGCTACATACAAAGGAAAGGAAAGAAGAAAGAACCAAACATCTGTGTAAAAATCTCTTGATACTTACAGACTCGCGTGTCTCGTATTGAAAAGATCTAGGCCTAACCGTTTAGTGTTAGACCTCTAACGCCGAAAGGTTAACGTTAGAATCTAGTTTCTTTTCTAGATTGCATAACACATAGGCTAGGTTACAACCTGCATAACACATAGGGGCCTAGGTTACAACATGTCCTAGGCTAGATCACACCTTTAAGAAATTTGAAGTTGTGCATCTCCTGCTGCACTTTCTTGAGACTGGTCCAGCATTCCTTTTTGAATGTTAGTTATGAAATTTTAACTAGATACGCCTAGGGCCTAGATCTACGAGTACTAGGCCTACATCTAGGGCCTAACTGTTTTTGTGTTAACTGAATAAATAACAAATAGGCCCTAGGGCCTAGTACTGGACTAGAGTGGAAGGCCTAGCTGTAAGAGTCTAGGCAACCCCCCCCCCCCCCCCTCCCCCATCACGTGTTAGTTCTAACGTTAGTTTAGGCCTAGGCCCTATAGCGTTCTAATCTAGACGGATCTAGACTAGTAACACTGTTAGGCAACCCCTACAATTCTCTTGGCTCAGTCTAGTCTAACCATGGCTCTCATCCAACCATAAGTTAACAGTAAGGCCTAACAGTTACTCTCGTAGCAAAATCTGGCTCATTTTAGTCCAAGGCCTAAGTAATAATTACGCGTACAAACGACCACTTATAGCCCGACCAGACACTGTCGCGACGTACCATGTACACAGCGACTGGGCTGTGTATAGTAACGGATGTTACCACTTAACATGCTGTTAGATTTTTACGTAGGCTTAGGCACCTATGGCCTAAATACTTAGGACCTACTGGTAATTGCAGTTGAGATCTAATGACGTTAGACTAGTTCTTAACACTTCACTTGTTTACTGCGCTAACGTTACATAAAAGAGCGAAACAAACATAACGTTACAATTAGTTTTTAGTTCTAACGTTAGAAGGCGAAGCAGTGGGTGAAATGAGTTTCTTTGGAAAGAACATTCTGTCTTACCAGGCTGTCTTGTGAACACAGAGCGCACCATCTGATTTTGTTTATCCATTCTGTTTCAGGTAGGACCTAGACCTAACGTTAGGCCCCTACGGAAGACCAATTAAGTCGAATTTCTGTTTCCATGAAAGGCCTCAACTTGATAGCTAATTAGAAATTGCGAGACAAGGACGGACAGTTCAGGTTCTGCTCGTGAATCTCCCAGGTTCAACGACAAAATCATTTAGGTGTCTACTGTACTTTTGATGAATGCCTTTTAGGCCTACCAGCAGTCAACAGCAACATGCATTTTGATACAACTCGCATCTCAGCTCTGCATGCTCACCACATAATACACACAAATCAAATACAGCTGTACTTAGTAGGCCATATGAATCCTACACTGAGAACTCTCTCTCTCGGTTGAAAAGTGAAACGCTGCCGAGGAGTGCGCCAACTAGCGTTGAGCGGGTAAAGTTTCCAGGTGGGCTGTACTTTCCCCGATAACTAGCATCATGTTTGTGTGAGACCTGCAAGACAGGCTAATAAAAGAAAGATGGAATAACTTCCTGTAAAGAATTATGAGTAAATCTAAGAATTGGCTCAGTGCATTAAACTGCACCAATAGCTTCACCAAACCATCAACAGTTTTATCATTGTTTCGATTACCGAAATTTCCAGGAAAGGAAGTTTTATCATTTACGTTAGATGTAGATTTCTAGATCTATCAAACGTAAGGATAGCGATAGGGAGCCCGGACAAGTAAAAAAAAAAAAAACAAACAAACAAAATTAAGCAGCCTTTTTTGTCTTTAGATTTAACAAAAATTATGCATTCATTAATGCTAATCATCATTGATATTCATTGTTTCTATGATATTGTCTATCATTGTGCCAAAAAAAAAAAAAATTAAGAGTTTTTTACATGTTAAATTTTTTTTCCACCAACGTCGTCCGGTCGGGTTTCGATCAATCAGTATCGTAGTCTTCCGATACAAACAAACATGTATGATGGATCTGCATCATATCAGTCAGAATGACTGACAGCGTTATCATCATCAAGTACTAGTAAGAGTTGATGTTCACACACGGTCTGTGGTCATGCATGGAAGGCCTATAGGTACTAGCAAAGATCCTGTAGGATCTTTGCTACTACTAGTATAGCCGAAGAGGGCATTTCATGAAGCGTTTTGTCCGACATTTGTCGGACAAATTTGCATTCAGTCACTCAGATGCAATGATTTCAGTAGCTTATAACAGTTTGTCAAAAAAAAAAAAATACGACCAAAACTCTTGATGAAATGCCCCCACCCCCCCCCCCCCCCCCCACCCCCATACCGATTGATCGAAATCCGACCGGCCTATACGTTGGTGCAAGCTCACTTTTTATAAGCTAAAGAGTTTTCCTCACCATAATGAAATTTCTCCTACTCATTCGGCGGAATAGTAATAATTTGTGCGATGTCACTGGACAAGTATATCCAGGAATTCCATAAAGGGGGGGGGGGCAAAAATGTTTCTGGTGCTACTTCCCGGTTTTATTTCATTGCTTTTCTTTTTATTTCTTTTGATTTAATACAAAATAAAGGGGCTCGCCCTGTGCGCCCTCCTCTGGATACGCTGTGCTGCAGAATTAATAGGTGTTTGTCAAAAAGCAAATTAATTTCTTACAACTTCTTGGCCATATTCTATATTGCTTTGTAATTGATTGGCGGTAATTAATTGCTATAAGTGCATGCAGTGATTTCTTAGGTCACGTCAAATTGTGTTTTGGTATTGTTTGAGTATTTTTTTTTTTTTTCATCATGCAGGGTGATTTAAAGCTTACATGATGTCGGTCCGGAAGGACCATCATTGTTCGTATAATAACCTTGATTATATTTGTTTGTGTTTTGTTTGTATTTGTATATTGTTCTGTTTGTATAAAGTGACATGGTGTATGTACTGCCTAACTGCCTAACTTGGCTCTGTAGCAGCTAACAATCCCCTGTTCTTTGTTTCAAATAGCCACACCGTACGCATGAAGAATGACAACATTCAAAATCGTTATATTACCAGGGATTTTTGTTTGTCCAAAAAAGGAAACCACAGAGAATAAATTCACACGACTGTGTGCTAGTCGGGCGTGGGTAGTGACAGATCAAAAATCTAGTAAATGTGACCCGTGCATCACAAAACCAACAAAAAGTCGCACTCACTGATTATGTGTGAGGACTGAAAATCTAGATAAAATGGGTCAACCTAGCCAGTCCTGAGTTTTTCATATTTTATGAAAGAGCAACTCTTCTTATACGCTATAATGCTGAAGCTTGGGATCATAAAACGAACAGGAAACACATTTCGTAGAATATTTGTATGTGAGGAGGTATACGAGTGCCCTTTTCATTTCTTAAAACCCTGTACACACTCTTCACTTTCAACTCTAATAACTTTAGAGATGATAATGCTACGAAACTTTCCAAAGTTGGGATTACTCATGACCGAAATGTGTTATAAAACATGCTCAATTTCAGCCTAATCTGGTATTCAATTCATTGCTGTTGCTCTGGTAGTTTACATCCTGTTTGTTGTTGTTTTTTCACATTCATTGCACACCTAGCACGGCTTGGTAAAGATTAAGGGCTTGAATAAACCCTGTATTTCAGAGCCTCTTTTCTCAGCTCACACTTTTCCACGTGTGTGTTTTCTTTCCAATATTTACAAAGGTTAAGAGAGTCCACTTGAATTGAGCTATACATCATTTTAGGGCTTAAATTCTGCTCGATCAGAATCTGCCCTTACTAAGAATCCATGTTTGGTGACTTTTTCTTAATTGGTTTTGTGACGCAGGTTCATAAATAGAAATGGAATTTCTAAATAACAAAGATAGAAAAGACTCCACCGATTTTGTTCGTAAACGCAAAACGTCTTTGATCATTAATTATCATTACATTTTTACAAGGTTGTAATTCCATAATCGGTCGAATTTCATGAAAACTCCTTGGGTATATTGGATGTATATGGACTCACCTACTATACACTTAAAATCGAATGAAATTAATTCTAGTCTCTCCGAAAATATTATCTCCTCAAATGTCGACGTTACACTTGGCTAACAGGAGCACGATATTAGGAAAAATTGAATATGAAACTATTAACTGATTAATGCGTTCGCTAGACTGATAAGGACAATAAGACACGAATTGATATATCGTTGAAAGACACTTTATTAACAATTATGTACAATAACTCGCACTTTGTAAAAGCAATAGAAAGTGCACTATGATAGGTCCTAATATCTAACGGAAAATAGAAAAAAAAAACAACCGGCGACTTCTGTCTAAAATTTTGAACACATCATTCACACCGAAAAGCAATGTACAAAGCATGTACGCAAGGTTTCAGCCATTCCGAATGTTATATAGAACACAACATTATTCCGATTCGACAAGATGTCTTTACTGCATTTCAATGATTTAAAAAAAGAGGAAAAACGTATTCTGCTTTAGTAATGAAAACAATCATTCTGGTTCTTTCACAACCAACAATTTGGGGGGTTAATTTGGGTATAACTATGTAATCCTGTCGAAACAACATATCCTTTTAACATACGTAAACAAAACTTAGGTGAAATCATGTTATATCGTTTCTATAAATCATAATATTTATTTTAACTATACAATGTTATGTATTGTTATTCGCAGTGTTTGGAACAATAAAGGCCCAACAGCCACTGGAAATTTCATAATCAAATTGAACAAGTTAATCATTACTTAATTTTGAAAGCAATGGTATAGATGCGTATATGAGCACTGGATATCATTAAGCAGCATGAATAGACATATGGCATTATATTTGCTTTTATAAACTTAGATCGAAACATAATTAATCTCAGCCAAGTACTACACCTTATCACACTGCTGCATTCACGCTCACTGCTGTAGTAAAATACTCCAGCAAACTCACGCAGTATTCTGGCATGTTTATATGCGTAGGCCTCTACACACATAGAAACCAAATGGATTTACCATTCTACCAGTACTTTCTCTATCTTCTTGAAAAGTAAATGTTCTTTGCTATTTACATGTTGACAATTATGTTGTAAACATTTTTTTTTCTGAAAAAAAAATCCATATTGTTGTCTTCACGGCTCCACAGTAATGTATACGCAACTTCAAACTTATTTAAACTGATTTTGCATTATTGCAGACAAAGCGATGACGTAACCAACTCAAAGTTACTATAAAACATTATCTTGAATAGATATTGGTTAATCAATACAGATAACAGAAGGTAACAACAATAGATAGAACAATTTCCATGAAAATGTCAATTGAGATACAGAACGTACAGTGAGATGGAAAGAAAAGACAAGATTTGAAGATCTGAATCAAATTTCTTTTTCTTACTTAAGACACGTACAAACTGCATTCAAAACAATTAGAAATACGTCTTGAATTGTTTATTTATAGGTTTTCACGCAATATTCCCGAATTGAAAGGTATAGCAACCTAATTTTCTTTGACACTGATCAATCGATGACTTTTTCGTTTGGTTCGTCTAGTCGAGATAAATATCTTCGAGTGAAAGACCAACATTTTCAAACACAAGATGGCATATGGTTTTACGTCCCTAAAAGTGGAAAGTACAGTCAGTTGGTTTTAAGGCGACTCAGAATGATGTGATGACTGCAAAAGCAGAGAAAGAAGACGCTGAAATTGGATTGTGCACTTTTGACTCAAAATATCAGCTTGAATTTGAGCAACACTGAAGTATAGCCATTACATACAATAGTCTGTATGAATGTCATGATTATGTTGAGCATAATTATGTTAATATACAATATTCTGTTCTTCGAGCTGCCCGAGCCACATTCATAACAGAATTTATGATTATGTGTTCAACATAGTCAGATAGTGTCACCAATTATATATATTCGACAAACTGACATTGCATGATCATGTTAAATGTATTAACAAATGAACAATCTGCGTGCGTCCAAAATGACTCATACAAACTCACAATAGGACCCACTGGACCAGCAGGCGTACATTGTGAACAACCGACACCATGACGGTCGTTCTGCGTCGGAGTGACCAAACTAAACGCCTCAAAACTACAGAGGGCGTTTTCTTTAGACACCTGCAGCTGCAGCTGTCTGAGTTCCGCTCGACTGACAGGGAAAAAAAAATGTTTGCTATTACAGGAATTGAATGTGATACTGACTATTCCAAAATGAATGTAAAGATCAGCAAGGGGTATGTCATGACTGTAAACATAAACATTAAAATCACGAATGCTGTAATGGTAGTCATTCAACGAGTTCTTTAGGTTTCTTTTACAACCTGAACGGCACTTAATCTCAACGCAACGTTCTAAAAGTACCATTCGTGTAAATCGTAATACAGATAGCTATAAGTCACAATTGCATTTTCTTCCACAAAGTCATGCAATATTCCTCGACATACAAAGAAATACAAATATAACGTTCTGATAGATGAATGATACAGTTCGACTGCACTGCTGTGAAACCTTAGTTCAATGATGACAATTCGCTATAAACAGATAAAATCCATTTGACTTCTATCAGGCGTTGTAGGGTTTCTCGTCGTCATCATCAATGTCTCGTCGTATTGCCCGACATAGCAAGACGGTGAGAATCATGGCCAATACCTGCAGGTCAAACAAGACACACAAGAGCACACACTTACAAAGTAACATTATGTTGGATTTGGTGAGCGTCATTTTCACATCATTACAATGCACTGGTAGGAAAATTTCGATCACGAGATCAATGTACTTTGCTTCACTAATGTCAGTGAGAATGTCAGTGAGACATAACCTCAGACCGTGCAAAGGGAATAAGGGAGTTCACGGTTGCGATTTGCGCAGGTGCAAAATAAAGGTCAAATGAGAATGTTTGTGTATTTGCCATTGACATTCAAACGAAAAGAATCCTCAGGCACGAAATGAGGATTTGGAATGTTAAGTTGTGTGTTTCACCTTGTTAGAACGCAAAGGTGAAAGTGATTCATCAGTAATGCTTCACAAAAGCTGAACACGCATGTCATTGACATTGATAACAAAGTGGCATGCTTCAACAAAAAATGTTCTGTCACAGGTCCTTTCCATGTTACTTGAAAGTCTGTGGTGTAGGGGTCAAATGAGACATGCGCTAACCATGAACTCCCTTATGCTCCCAAACAAGCACGATGCCTTCAACAAAAGAGCGTCCGATACTGAGTTCATAAGCGGCACATTACGGTTGTCTTATTCATGGTTTATCGTAATAGGACAATAATTGACGATTTTTTTTTTTATTGGGTTGAATCATTTTGAATCTATTTTGCATGACTACTACAAGGAATTAGTAAGGAGTATTTGTGTGGAAGCAATCACGTGACCAATTGCTTTAAGTCCCCTTCAAACGACTACGCGATGAGGCTAAAAATAATATTTTGTCTATTTATGGGGGCACAACGGTATCGCTGCAGCTACGGGACTCGAACCAGCAATCTGGTAATTGGGAGTCCGTGGTTCAACATGAGCTAGAACAGCTCCTTCTTAAAACTATACAATGAGCGTGAAATTTACAGAATGTCTTTGCAGTAGTTTATACTTCATGTCATTCTCTGAAAACTGTTACAGTCAGTAAGATGATTATCGTTGTCATGAATCTCTTTATCAAATCTGAATATGTGTCGCCATGTTGCGGAGACTTCCAACGATTGCATTACGAATCCATTTCACCATTCTCGATTTGGCTGCTCTCAACAGAAAAGAAAAATGCTTGTAGCAGACAATATACCTTTGGGGAAATTCCCAATAAAAAAGGAGTAAGATATTGCCTTTAGGCATATTCGAATGTAATGAGGATTTCACCTTATACCAAAATGCAAATCTCCTTACCTCTACAAGTGCAACTGTGGTAACTGCCACTCCGACTATATACAGATTTTGCTGAAGTAATCCGATAATCTTCGGTTTACATCCCTGTTGGAAGAAAAAATCAAAAATATTGGTACCAAAGGAAAGTGAAGTCGTAAGGCGTAAAAAATGTGAGATAAGGGACCCCAAGGGGTGAATAGCGATTCAACTTAATGCATTTGCGCGTTTTTGCAGGGGGTTATCCCCGTATATAATGAATTACACCAAAAATAAGACATAATCGATATACGGAGGAAGTATTTCAATGCAGAAGGACGAACAATTATGATTACATCTGCTGAAAAGAACACAAGTCCCATGCGCAGTGTGTTCACAATGTGCTCTCATAGTGGACTAAACGGTGCATGTGACAACGCTCGAATTCAACGGTGTGAATATGATTTTCACACTGTGGTGTGGTTTTTCATACAAAGAGTTCACATACTAATATGTTTGTTTACACTGGGAAATTATGATTCACAATGTGTTCGCAATGTTAAGACACGCGAATTTTAACAGTAAACAGTGTGAAGAGATTTCACACTGTGTTCACACTGTGGGACACTGTACTCTTTGCAGCAAGGATATTTCTGCTGTGGTCTTGTAACATTATTATCATTTTTTTGTGTTATTATTTGTTAATAATCAGTATTCATTAACAATTAGAACGAATCACATTACTTGCCCAACCCATTCACATTAACTCCCAACCCCCGATTCGGCCATCCTGTCATTTCATGCATCCCTCTTAAAGTCGTCAAACGCATCAGCATTGGGAATATTCATGAGCAGTGGCTGTGACGTATGTATAATTACAGGCATACCATTATTGAGAGTTTGGTAGACAGAAATTGATGTAGAAGGGATAATAGTAAACACACTCACCACTTCGTAAGATTCGTACTCCCCGACGTCCTCGCATTCCGTACAATTTGAGGAGCAGGATTCGGGGATCATCTGACCGGAATCCGTCCAGTCTTTTGGACCGTTAGCCCCGCAGCATTTGAACTGGAGGAAAGAATATTGGGACAGAGTTGATTAAGAACGCTTACTTTAAAGAGTTTATGAACATCACCTTGTATGAGAAAAAGATTTGTTATCGCTTTGATATGCTTGATCCTTTATAAATCAAGGATGACGTACAATATGAATTTAACGATTTAAAGATTTTATGAACACACAAACGAAGAGACACAAATGAATAAGGAGTTTACTTGGGTCGCTTCCATCTTGGCTTTGCTCCACGTTAAAATGTCCTCTTAACTAGTATTCTGAAAGACAAACCATCATCTCATATCATACTGGCTTTATTTTTCTTTTCTTCTTTTTTTTTTAGAATGACAACTTTGCTAGTTCAATTCAATTCAAATTCACTTTCTCTTCTGAGAGAGATTAATATGTTTTATTGTCACATGACCTGTGCTCGATAACAATAGATTGCTTTGATCTATTTGATCTTATTCCCCTTTCATCTTTGAATGGCTGTATGGGGTATTGATATACAATTGAAGAGCTTGTTTGCAAAAACCGATAAGTCCATTTTTGAAAATTTTGAAGTACGGTCTCTGTCATAAAGTACAAAATAGTACCTTTCAAATGATATATTTGTCACTACATAGAAAGGTACATTTTTGAAGATATGGTCAAAAGAAGCAAAAATTTTCTTATTATTCTCTTTATTTTTCTTGACCTTTAATCGCAAATATCTCCATTTGGCAAATATGGACTTATCGGTTTTTGCGAACAAACTCTTCAATAGTACTAGTAATGGTCACATCTATGCATGTATCCATACTAGAGGGAGGCTCATCAAATGATTTAAAAAAAACAACAACGTAAGGTTGTAATTCCTTCCTTGTTACTTCGGGGACATGGGGGGAAAGGAAAAGACATTGGCATATCGACAGCGAACACAGCAGTGTGGGAAAGCAGTTAACATTGTAGACGATATTCACAGGAGATCGTGAAGATATCCACTGCCCCCATCCTCAAACAAGACGTTTTAGAGTCAGACACTTATGGTTTCCCGCCCATCAAACAGCCCATAAATTGTCGTATGCCAGTGACGTTATGTGTATAACACCGTGAGATTTTGTGTGCCAATGTGCACCCAGGGCACACAAAACGTTATTATCACACCTCTCAACCATACTAAAGTTGAAGGAAAGAATCTGAATTTTGACCATTCCCAGCCCTTGTTTCAACAGGAGTTTCCTATTTTTCTGGATAATTTTACCTATATGGGAACTGCTCTTTCTTTCCTACTTTTGAGTAAAATCATGCCGATTTTTCAGTCAGAAAGTTTGGGAGGTCCTTTATAATGGGTAATTGTTACAACTAGTTGTAATATAACATTATCATAATCATAAACCATTTGTCGCCACTGTTATTTTTCCGTGGGGATTCCCCACCTTTTCTGTCGTTAGTAGTGATAATGATGTAATCTTACCCTTCGTTGAGTGATGTCGACCATGAGCTGTATCGACACGTCACCGACATATTTTTCTTCCACCATGGACACGAAGTAGTCGCCGACTTCGTTGCCGATCTCTTCCTTCTCCAGGTAGACCCAGATACCGACGCCGATCTCGGCGCAGAATATCGCAAACACGATGACAAAATACTGACGGAGAAAGATCGTAAAGACAGTAGGAAAATGAATACAGCTTTTGCATACTGCACAAAAATACTTGCTCTTTCTTTTTACAATGATTTCAGCCCATGGGCCAAACATACATTAGTGTTAGAGTTGGTTTTATGTTGTAATGTTTATGTTTTACACGTAGAGTATACGAATGAAACAGCCTCCATTGACATGATTATAAAAAAACAGAGCAATTTACATATACATAGGGAAGTGAGATCTTCCTTGTTTTATTTATCGTTTGGACATTAATTCTCCTTGCGTCTTTTTCCTGTGCATGTCTATCTGTATCAAAAGCCAATGATCTTCACCCTTCTGAAGAAATCCAGAGCTTTATAACCAAATATCGTCTTTTTTTCTATAAACATCCTCTTCCCCTCATTGACTTTATGATGGAATATGAAATGAGTCATAAAGAATGGCAATTGTAATATGCTATACTGCAATAATAGTAATGACGGTGATTATGGCGATGTAAAATCTCTGATGTCATTTACAACAGAACCTACATTCATACAGACAACAAAAACAGTAGCAGTGCAAGTATTCGATTAAAATGGTAATGAAAGTAATTTCAAAGAAAGTAAATCATTTTAAATTCAATTTCTAACATTAATCAGGAATTTAAAAAAATGCACACAAACAAATACGATTTCCCAGAAGTCCTAGATGTTCATCAATACAGACCTTGCTATTATTCTTGTCAAATCCATTATCCCCATCATTATAACCATCACCATTATCACCATCATCACCATCACCATCATCTCTACCACCATCACTGCTAACATCATTACCATTATCAACATCATCATCACCATCATCATCATCATCACCATCTCAATTATCATCGACATCATCATCATCATTTTCATCATCATCTTCATCATCATTATCGACACTCGATGGATCGCCTTACCGTAGAAAGCTGACAGATGCTTTCCCGAATGGCGCCGCAGCAGCCGAAGAAACCCACCACCATGATGGCGCCCCCAGCGGCCATGAGTACGTAGGTGCCGCCGTAGATGCTGATGCCGCTGTCGTCTGGGAGCTGTTTGAGCGAGTTTTCGTCGAAGCGCACCCAGATGGCGAAGCCGAGAATCGTGCCTCCTGCGCACTGAAGGGGGTGGGGGTGGGGGTATAGCAAAAAAGAAAGCAGAGATAGTAACTAGCTTTCAGAATTCTTCACTTTTCCGAGACACTTCACTACAAGCGGTATTCGTAAAGAGCAAGATCGAAAATAAATTAGTACATAGTTTAATGGAAGAAAAATATAAAGAGACGGATAAAAGATATTGATGAGTTTGGTCGTGAAAAGGGAGAAAAGGGAAAAGAAGGAAAGAAACAAAATACTATAAAGATGTCGTAATGATAAAAAGTGTCACTTCTTGATGAGAACGAAATTAAGAATTTAGGGGAAAAAAACGGAAACAAGAGGAAACATTTTTGGCCATTAGCGGGTTAAGTGAACGGCGATGATGCGACGGAGAAGAATAGGAAGAAAATGAAGAAGAAAGAGGAGAAAACGGAAAGTAACAGGACAGGAGAAAGGTTCATAAACTTTACAATATTTTATCTTTCTTGCACAAAATCTACTAATGAAACAATAAAAAGTAAGCCTGCTTACAAGCACAATCTCCATGTAAAAAAAAAAAAAGTTTTATCTGCTACAAACACGTGTGCAGATGACTCTAGGGGTAAACATAGCATGCTTCGATCGGGTAAATGAAGTTGTAAATAATTGCAGAGCATTAACATAAGCTTTGATTACTCGAACAGAAGGTAATGAAAAGAAATTTAAAAAAAAATAAAACAAACACCAATAACTTTTTAATTGATATCTGATACACATTTCTTACACTACAAAACTGTTGAATGTTTTTATGATTATATTCACGATTTGAAGGACAAAGTGGGTATACAATACTACAAAATATATCCCTCTATGGGCCTATATGCATGTATAATGTGCGTGTGTGTGTTTTGAGAGTGTGTGTGTGTGTGTGTGTGTGTGTGTGTGTGTGTGTATCCTTCTTTTCTCAGGAGAGTTTACCTTTTGACCTATGAGTGCAATAGCAGACTTCGCCTCAAGCCATAATAGCCCTATCCGTTCCCATTTCGGCGCGAGGAATTTGTATGTGGTCTAATATTGGAGACAGGCGATACTTGGCCCGTGTAAAGATAAAGCGGCAATGAAACGGAAACCCCGCCAGCGATACCGGTTACCGATCACATGACCTAATTCTGAACTGACAGACAATGTCATTCATTTACTGAGGGCGTATTTCGTGTCATGTGGGACTAATAGAACCCAGGTTTACGACTGCATGTCACTGAGTTGGTTATGCCTGTGAAGCGTATCTATCACACGTTTTTAAGAGTACTTAGTAGCGAATGATTGAATTATGAAGCTCCTTTTAGCGTTGTTCTTGTTGTGTGGGCTTGGGCCCACTTTCTTTGCACCATGCAAAGGAATAAACCTTTTTTTTTTTTTTTTTTTCTTTTCGGCTGAAAAACCCCGGAAATGGCACCAGAAGTTGCGCTGAAGGCCTTTTTTTTTTTGCTTGTTAGGTCATGAAAACCGGAAGTGGCACCCCCACCAACTTCTGAAAACATTCCGCCGGCGGTATTATAATAATAACGTCTTATTTATCCAGGGTAGTGCCTTCAGTGTTGCCACTGCTCTACTAGAGGGCCGTGCAATTATTATTACCCTGGCGTTGCCAGGTACTCATTAAACACCTGGGTCGAGAGGGACATTGTGGGTAAAAACATCTTGTCCAAGGACGTAAGCGCTGAGCCGGACTCGAACTTGGGTCCTCCGATCGGGAGTCGGGAGTTTTATCCACTATGCCACAGTGTCCCCGGTGTGTATGTTTGTTAGTTAGTTTGTTTGTTTGTTTTTGGCGTGATTATGTAATAATGTATACATCCAATTATGCATGTGTGCGTGTGTGTATGTATGATTATGTTTGTCTCTGTGTAGGAGTGACGTCTCTCTATATAAGTGTATGTGTATGTATTTAAGTGTGTGGGTGTGTAAATTTGCGTGTGTATATAGGCATGTATGCATGTATTTCTATGTATATATGTGTGTACATAAAATAATGTACGTATACGTTCATGATTTGATTGAAACTGCCCGATAGGTCTTACACATCTTTCACCTGCCTATATTATCTATTAACTATCTGTATTACGGTTCCCTTTCCTACACAACTTGAGTGCGCGACTCCGGGTCATGCAGAGGCTATAATAACTGGGCTAAAACCATTACGCTGATCAACGTGATCAACCGTGCTATAATTCGTGTGCCTAATGGGATGATCCGATTTATGTTGAAAGCTCTCTCCCCCTCCCCCTCTATCCATTTCTCTTTCTTTCTTGATTTTCCTCTACTCCTTCCTTCACTTCATCCTCCAACACCTTCCTTCTCCGTCTTCTCTTCTTCTTCTAGGTATTATTCTTTTTCTCCTTCTTCTTCCTCTTATTCTTGTTCTTCTTAGTTGTTGTTTTATTATTATTACTGTCATTATCATTGTTGTTATGATTATTATCATTATCATTGTCATTATTATTATTAGTAGTAGTAGTTTAGTAGTAGTAATAGTAGTAGTATATGTATCATTCTTATCATCATTATCATTATCATTATTATCATCATCATTATTACTGTCGTTTTTACTATTATCATTATCATTATCATTATTATTATCATCATTATTACTCTCGTTTTCATTATTATCATCTATCATCATCATCAGCACAGAAGTAAAATTGATTTAATGAGTGTTTTCTTCATCTTTAATAGCATCTTATACTTTGTTACTTCTTAAACCTTTTTCTCTATAACATCTCGTCTTTTTCACACTGGCTGAGGGTGGGGGGGGGGGGGGCACACCTGAATTGGAACTCATAGGCGTTAAAAAGGATTAGTCAACGCATCATCATGCATCCATGCAGTCTTGTTTCTGAGGAAAAAAAACAGGCTAACCGTGGCCATTCCTCCAAACCTGTGTTTCGCGCAGTACACTTGAGCAAGCTTACCCCATACTCATCCTGTTTGAGGGGGCAAGGACTAGCATGCTGGGTGCCTTCCAAAATAGTGTGCATATGTTTCTTTATGAGTATATTCCCCGTTTAGTCCAGGTTAATCCCTTGTGGGCTAATGGACTAATGCAACTGTTTACGCGTATACAGTCTGTTACAGGTGACACTTTCACAGGAATTCGCTATCTCTTTTTACCTTCCTCCCCCACCCCTTCCCTCCCTCTCTCCCTCTCTTTCCCTCTCTCCCACTCTCTCTCCCCTTTCTCTCTCTCTCTATCTATTTACCTATCTATCTATCTCTTTTCCATCTCTGCGTACACAAACGCACTTGCGTAAACACAACAAGAACAACGCTAAAAGGAGCTTCATAATTCAATCAGCCCTGCGCTTCAAAGTGGTGTATAAAATGAGTTTCAGGGAAGAAACACACACCACACACGCACACACACACACACACACACAAACACACACACACGCCATCAAATGCTACTGACAGTAAGCGACGATCACGAGACACAAACACACTCATGTCCATAAAGTTTCGGAGTAAGTAGCTACTATGTAAACTTTAGTAGAAAAGATCCACGGCCACACATAAACGAATCAAACTAATCACTAGGTTTAGGTCAATAGGATTGCTCAGCGAAAATTAAATTTCATCCTCGAGGTCAGGTCATAGTGTGCTATACACGGGTACCTACATAGTTCTTCTTATTTTGCTCACAAAAGATATTCATACGACATAATTATATTCACATCTTCGAAAGATAGCATGTAGCGCACTACAGGTAGAGAGCCTTGATTAAAGCTACAGATTATGATCACTTAAAAAGTTTTCAACGTGGTTACTTTACTTATCTAAGAATATTCTTTACGAAATCAAAACTCTGAATCTTTACCGAAAGGGAAATTTATGCAAACCAGATTGTTAAACAAGGGCTTGTAGAGAGTGGGGGATATTTTTCGTTCTCAGTTTTAGATAAATAAGCACACACTGCAAAAAGTCCGGTGTTAAATAGTGAACACCGAGCTGGTGTTAAATTTTCGGTGCTCATTTATGGTGTTAAATTAACACCCCTGGGTGTCATTTCCAAATTTTAAACTGTTTTTTAAACTTCTTGTTGATTTTTAATTTAAACAAGACGATCAAGAATTTTACATTAAAATACAAGATTTTTGAAAAAATGTGAAAATAATTTTACACCAAAGTAACACCAGCTGGAGTGGTCCCTTATTGAAGCTGGACGGGTGTTAAACCATTGATATCAACACCAACAAGTATCAAATCAACACCATGTGGTGTCATTTTTTTAATTAACACCAGTACAGTGTCAAAATAACACCTGGTACAGTGTCAAATTAACACCACGAAGTGTCAGGTGAACACTTTTCAACACCATCACAGTGCATTTTTAACACCTGTGGGTGTGGTCCTTTATTGAAGTTTGATCGGTGTTAGATTTAACACCCGTGGTGTTAAATCTAACACCCATGTTTTTACAGTGCATAGATAGATTATATAAAGGCATTCATGCATACATACATACACACATACCATACATACATACGTACAATAAACACACAAAATAACACATTGATGTATCGGTACAAGAATAGAAAACAAAATTCATCATGTTCATAGGATGACGTAAAAGTATAGAAACGCGTAGACAGACAAATAATCAAAGACGAAATGAATAAATATATATATATAATCATTTCATATTTATATGCATTCCTAATTTAATTAGGAATGCATATAAATATGAAAGGATTTAAATATATATATTTATATATATACATATATACATATATATACATACATATTATATATATATATATATATATATATATATATATATATATATATATTAAATTATGTGGCAAAACGATGCCATTTAAAAAAACAGAATCGTTATAATTTGGTACGATGTTCCTTGGGGAGTCCCTTTAGCGTTCCCTATAGGGCATCTCAAACGATCACTATCATTCCTCCAATATAATGGCGCTTTTGTTCCCCCTTGCTCAACGCGGCTGCTGCCTAACGACAAAAGAAAGCAAAACAATGGTCGATTTTGGGAATGCACGTGAGTTTGAACAATTTGTGCCGAGGAGCTTAGAATGTGCAGGAAATCAACAGAAGATGCAACCGCGACGGGACGGGACTGGAGATGAATAATAATTCACATCAATTCCCCGCCGCCTGTCGCTCGATCTGTCCATGAGAAGATAAACACAAGTGGCGGTCATTATTGGGAGTCGGCGGGACGTCCGTTTCCATGGCCGATCAATTTAGCTTCGCACACGCAGCGATACGGGCGATTAAGGGGCCGCTGACATTTTAATCTTTTTTTCTTTCCTTTATGGTATAGACGTTTGGGAAAAAGGATCGTTAATAACCACGAGGAGAATTAGAACGTAAGAGATAAACAGAGGTTTGGGAGAAAACGGTCTATCATTTCTCGAGTACATTATAGATCCTCGAAAACACTTTTCTGTTAGTGAACTGGTTCGCTGGTCTATATCTATTTGCATCATGACTACGCTATAACAGCTGAACAACGGGAGCATCATCAATGTCATATGCGGCTTTATAACCGCATCATTTATAATATATCCATCATCTATTCAGTAAAATCTTCACGCATTAAATTATAATGCGTTTAGATTTCACTGAATAGATCCCCCAAATAATTTTTTTTCTCTCTCTCCCATTCCCCTCCTCTCTCTCTCTCTCTCTCTCTCTCTAACCTATATGTACAATATACGCAGATATAGATAGATAGATAGATAGAGAGATAGAGAGATTGATAGATACATAGATACATACATACATACATACATACATACATACCCGTATACATATATACATACACGCATACACACACACATACACACATACATAATATAGGCCTACACATACACATATACATACATACATACATACATAAATACATAAATACATACATACATACATACATACATACATACATACAGAGCTGGATAGAATATGTATTAATTGCACATGTAGTATTTTCTCCGGTTTTTTTTTTGTTTGTTTGTTTTTTTTCTTCTTTTAGCATACAACTGGCTATATTCAGTGTTATAATTCTGACGCGGATACAATCCAAAACCACACCACTGGTTAACTCTGGAGGTGAAATTATCATAATTTCTTGGCCTCATAAAAAGAGGTTGCACAATATTGTAAAAAGTGAATGAGAATATTATAAAAAGCAAGAGAGAGAGGGGTTGAGAGGGAGGGGGAGGGAGAGAGAGACGAAAGAACACATGCGAATATAATGACTGGACTTGTATAATTGAGAGGTAGAAGGAGATTGTATATGTTCGGGCCGTGATTTACGTATTGTTTATCTATTACAGGACAACTCGCTGTCGGACCCTGATGGCTATTAAATGGTGCGATTCTTCACCGGTCGGAGCTCGTCGGTGAATCGTTCACCGTCCACCTTTTACTAGCTTCTTTCTACTCTCGCTCCATCGTGTCTCATAATTTCGTTCTTTGCATTATGAATGACGCGCTTTAGCCACAATTACGTACATGATGCTAAATACAAGGAAATTTAGAGCCGTTTTTAGATGGATGCATGTAGATAACTATATAATAAGACGTGTGATTACATTGTATGCATAAAACATTTATACAGCTATGCAAGTACTCATTTATATATAGAGATGAATTCTTATGTGTATAATTATGTGTGTATAATATATGTTTATGTGTATGTATGTTTATGTATGATAATGTATAATTAATGCATGTATAATTCATGTGTATATGTATAATGTTTATAGAGGGATAAACAGCCAGACAGACATAGAGACAGACAGGGTACCAGGCAGAGAAAAGGAAAGAAACATATCAGAGTATAATTTCTAAAAGGATCATCAGAAATTCAAATACTCTGTATAACATTTATAACAATGTAAAACTTAGGTTGATACAATTTTGCATTGTTGTTATCAAACACCAAACGTACCTTGAACTGCCAAATAAAAAAAAAAAGAAATCCCCAACGAAAAAAATGCAAGACGACTGGAAAACTCATTTTCCTATTTGCTTAATTTAGTTTGATTTATTTTGAGCTATAGTAGAGGTATGCAGGAAACGCTGATGCATGACTGACAGTTATAATTTGACTGCTTGGTAACTGAAAAAGAATAGAAAGCTGTTTTATCCTTCTTTTTTTTTTTGTGTCATCAACTTTGGCAGAGTGTGCAACGCTATATAGGTTTTCGGTACGCAAAGCCCACAAACTGATTGTTAAGAAAAAGCGTCAGACACATTATTATTCTTTTTTTTTTTTCATGTCTGGAAGATTTTCCTGACTTGCTTCCTTGCATCATCATTCAAATTTACGTGTGTGCCTTTGTGTGTTAAACATATCCGTATGATATACAATGATTTCATAACCATATTTAGTGTTAGATAAAAAAAAACGTAAAGTGTAATCCCGGTCAGTTTTCGTCCGGACATGTGATCAACACCCTCCCCCTCACCCCCCCCCCCCCCCACCTTAAAAGGCTATCTCACCTTAACTTGATTATCATCACCGCCACCTTGAAAGCATATTGCATTATCTATGCTACCATTTGGCTACACCGTTTGTCGGGCAAACTGTTTGACATTCCACTGGGTCGGCCGTTGCACATCACCAAAGGCAGGAACTTGCGGTATAGATTATCATTACTTTTTCTCCGTTGTTACTCTTACTATTTATGCTTCATTGTTGGCAAGGCTGATCCCAAACATTCTTGCTTCAAGCAGTCTAAAAAAACAACAACAACAAAAATCTTCGTGACAAGACATTTGCTCCTGGGACAATATTGCTCCGATCATCTTCTCTTCAAGGACTTGGGGTTAAAATTAGGGTTTTTGATAGAGTTATAGGTTTAGTTTGAGGTGAGAGTCAGGATTAGGCTTAGGGTTATGTAAGTGGTTATAATTTATGTTTAGCTTAGCGTGCAGATATTTCATGAGAGAAATAGATATCGTATTTGTCGCATGCAGGAGCAAGTGTCATGGAACCAAAATGTTACATCACAAGCAGTTTAAGCAACCAAGCAATACTTATTACCCACTACCTTGAAATCTGTTGGAGAATTACAAGTAGAAAAAGAAAAGAAGGAGAAGAAGGGAATCATAGGATGAAGATGAAGATGAAAGTGATGATGATGATCAAGAAGAAGAAGAAGAAGAAGAAGAAGAAGAAAGAGAAGGAGACGAAGGAGAAGGACAGCGAAGATATATACACACTGAATTTTTACATGGACTGTTCATATCTCTTTCATTGAGACAATGAAAATGATGTTCAACCTTGATTAATGTCGCTGAAGAAAAGTGATGAGCGAAATAAATAATCTCTTTGTATGTTTTCCTTTTCGGCTTAATTGGAACTTATTCAGGTGAGAGGCATTAATCGGGTTGGAACCTCAGGTAAGGTTTTGAAGATTGCCGCACTTTTCCGCATGCGATCCCCCATCCCCAAACAAGATGAATAATCATCTTGAATCCAAAGACAGTGCGATGGAAGCGTCTAATTGGTTCCAGCGGATCCTCTCGTGGAACCCCCCGCAAATTGTGACGTTCCAAGGTAACGTCATGGATTATCTCTACTAACACACACCTTAAACATTCGAGGACAGGATAGCTTTACCCAGATCCCCGTTCAACATCTGCAATAGATTGACATTATTATGTAATACATAAATGTCTTTAACCTGTTCCCCAAATCTGAGGATTGATGTAAAGCAATTAAAGCAATCAATGATTGGGAGAATTTCTTTTCATATTAATTGTTAACAAGAGATTATATTTTGAATAAGGAGCAAATTATGCCAAAGACTGAGACTATCAACCTTCATTGCTCTTTGGTGCACTGAAACTCTTCAGAGCCTGTCTTTCCTATTCTTTCTGTTCTTATACATTTCTTTTATTCTCATCAGTGGTGGCGTTCGATTTCGATAGGATGACCAAGTAGTGTATGTGATGGTCTATGTAGATCGAACTTTGCCATCATTCCTTCAATGAAAAACACAATCATTTCTATCCAATCCCTTCCTCATTCCATAAACCTGACGTAAAACGAGCATAGAGGGATTGATGTCGAAGAGGGTTAATGCATGCATTTCGAAGCAAGATTAACCTATATTTACCACAGTTGTATCATGTTGCCAACTTTTTATCAAGGAACCGACGTCGTTTTATAAGTCACCTAAATGCACATTTAAACAATATTAAAAAAACCAATATGTCATCATTTCAATTCAAACGATGTTATTTCCATATAAAGTAATTCAAAGCAATATACATAACGCTTACATGAGTACATAAAATCAAAAGGAACTTTCAATCACGTAATTTTCAACAAAGCATGAATACAATTATCATAATGATATCAACTCTGGTTTGGATAAATAAACACTTAAGCAATACAATCTTAATTTATAACTTTACATGGAAAAGAGGAATTCACAAGAAAAGCAGAGGTTGTAAAATTTGTGAATTACTCTAGAAGGTGGGGGCATCTCAACACTCGTAAAGGACTCCATGTATAAAATTTTGATATCCTGATGTCAGGCGAAATAATCAGAAAATAAGAAAAGACTATGACAAGGACAAGAGCAAAAGCAGGGACGGAACAGACAGAAAATAAAACTAAAACTATGCAAAACTAAAATCATGCAAAACAAGCAAGAAATTTAAGCAAAATATAATCACTAGAAAGACAAAAAGAAAAACAAAACAACAGAACAGAATCAAATTGAAGAAAACCCGCTATACTTTGGGTGATAGGTATTGTATACACATTAACCCTTTGTTTCTTGTTTTCAACCGTTCATTTCACTGAACTTTGTATTTACAATTATGGTATTGCAGTTTTCTAACATTTTGATTGCCGATGTATAAACCTTTGAATGTACGGTATCTCTCTGTGACGTACTCTTTGAACGCCTATTCATAATCACTTTACTGCATTTCAAGATAGGATCAGGAAGGCTATAATGGTTGTGCAGTGTCGCTATTACAAGGCATCTAGTAAACAGCGGCAGCTGTTCAATGCAGTCACGTATAAGTCGACACGACTGGTCTCTCTGCGCGTCACATTCCAAGCCATGCCATTGAAATGAAACATTGGTATACTCTTTATATATACCATGTCGCGTTGGCATTATAACGCATATAATTTAGACGTGCTATTAATTCCGCTTTGTGACATCTCTACCTTGACGTAGGTTGAAGTTGAAGTGCAGCATAAATTTATGCTCGTGTTAGATTTAAGAAGAAGAAAGAAATCCAATTACGATCTATCCATTCCCCGGCATCTGCAAACAGCTCTAGGTTTCGCGCGATTGAAAACAGGCGACAAATCTCTCCCCTCGGCATTGTTGTTCTTTCTTTTTTTTTTTTTTTGTCTTCTTTCTTCTTTCTCTCTCTGCTATTATTGCTTTAAAAAAGTCGACTGCAGCGCATAATTGGCTTTTTGCGTCGCATCTCTCATCGGCGCGAGGGGTAATAATAGTTCCCCTTGAGTTGCTGCTGCTAACATAACACGGCCGAGGTGTGGCGCTGTAGGGCTTTCGCACTTTGCTATGCCATATTTGGCATCGTGACTCGTTTCCATCGTAGGCGAGCTCTACGAATTCCATTGAACACCTTTGTCATGTATATGGCGAGCTAGATTTTGTACCAAAAAAAGGAAAAAACGAAATTGATCCAAGACAATCATTTTTGAGGGATTTTTGAAGATGAATATCGCAATCAAGTAGATGCAAACATGGATACGATTCACTCAATACATTGTGGTTCTCCCAAATATTCGTGCAACGTTCTTCGAAATACGGTATTACCGTGTTATAGTGCTTAGCAGTCTGCAACAAAGGATAAGAAAGGCGGGGGAACACCATTGAGCTGTATTCCAGATTGAAAGGCGACTTTAATCCACGGTGACAGACTCGAGGAACTGAAATTATGGTTCGCCCACAGAGCGAGTACCTCGAGTTGAACCAGAAATCTGGTGAGAGCGCTTGTCGCAAATCATTATACTAATTGCTCTACATAATAATAAAAGGGCGAAAATGGCAAGCAAAAAAAAAATGATTAAACGAAGAATGCGAGGAACACAATAGGGTTAACGTCTCTGATAAGGGGCGTGGTTGACTTCCGATGCCATTGATGCTGTTAGGTGTTAAAACGTTATAGAGAAAGGACCAAGAAAATCTAAACGATGTTTACTCTTCGAATAAGTTCACCGTAACTCATCGGCTCCGATATTAAGTAATTTCCAACAGAATTGACACAAAGCTCACCCAACTGATATCCTTGCACTGTCTCATCGATATTCTATTGAATTCAAACTGTGCTAATCATTTCATTGAAGACCGTTCAGTTACAGTCACAAAGTGCAATGATTATGTATTTAGGCGTTTTAAGAAGACGAAGAAAAAAATCGGAAAACCCCAGAATTCAAGCAGTATTAAGATTGCATCCTGGATGTACTTGAATGACTTTGGCCCTACGTTTCCGATTCCACTGTCTCTTCCTTCTTAACCTGAGAGTTTAGAGATATGATGATGTTCTTCTAGTCTTAAAGGAACATCTCCAAGAAAGATGTTTTCCCGTTATAAATTTAATTTTAAGACAGTATGCTAATGAGAATGTACCGTAGCACTGAGCGCATGACACTGCATGTGTCCTTGCACAGTGCATCGACTTCACGCAGTTTACTTCCGCTTTCGAATTAGCCACCTTAGCAATCTCCCAGCAGAGAACCAATCCCATCGGAGAACTGTCATTCCATGACGTCATGACCCTGCAGGAAAATTCCTCCCTGTGTGCCCTTTCACCTCTGTTCTGATCTCTTTACATTCGACCCCCCCCCCCCATCGACCTACATCTCTCTATATACAGTGTATCTTTCTTTCTCCTCGAACAGTCGAACTCTCTTTGTAGCCATTTATAAATATCTAATTTCGTCTGCCTGATATTTCTCTCTGCCCGCCCCCCCCCCAATCTATCTCTCTTTCTCTCCGTCTCTTAACCCGTTGAGGACAGACTGACTTTGCTGCACCACACATTTCCCATAGATACTTGCCTGAGTATACTCGGGACTCGTCTTCAACGGGTTAATATTGTGTCAACAACCATTTCTCCCCTTTTCGTTAATGTGCGCGTTACCTGTCTCAAAATAACAAAGCGAATATCTTCTTAAAACAGTCAGATACAATTTTCTTTTTTCTTTGTTTTTGTTTTTTTATCATTTGTTTGCTTTTGTTTTGGCTGTTGTTTCTGGAATTGTGAATGGATCGCCGAACATACATGTATAACTTGAACATATTAGTGCGTGTTGACAATGCTTGTTGGGGAGTGAGACCCACGATTACCTCCTTTAAATTCGTCATTAACTTTCGTCAACACTGTTGTGTAAAGACAGTGTTAATTGCATTATGAGTCGCTGGTCCTGTGAGAGGTAACGACGCTTCACTTTACTCGTCTTTATTCTTATCTTCTTGTTGTTGTTTTTTGTTTCTTCACTCTTTCTCTTCTTTTAAGGTTTTTTTTTTAATTCATGTTTATGTTGTGTTTTTTATCAAGCCTCGTTTAAAGTATATTTCCTTAGGATGTAGATGCTTAGTAGTAATTTTATATTCACGCTTCTTTTATTAACACACACACGTCTGAAGTAAACAAGTAGGCCCTATGATTACACACATTCCCATTATACCTGGAGAGAGTAAATCGAAGATATTGTTTTTCGTCAAAGACTCGCCACTGGAACAAACATTTCAATCATTCTAGCAAATTCTGTTGGAAAATATCATATTCCCCCTCCCCTTGCCTGCACTGTCTGATGAAGTTATGTGATGGTTATAATAACTATAATTATGACCCATACCCGACAGCATCGTATAACGTGATTGTGCATAATTACCACATTGTCGCAGCGATACGAAATTAATTCAACATTTCGTAGACTGTATGATAAAAAAATAAAGTAAAATGCAAAAAAAAAAAACCAGCAACCAAACTCTGCCTAAATGATCACTAACTCATACCGTGTTCTGCTTCTTATTAACCCGAGCCATACTGAATTCTGCAATGCCCATAGACTTAACACACAGGTCACCAGGTTCCCGTACGAAACGGGTAAATTAATTATGGTAAATTTCGTTTGAATTATTTCTTTCGCGAAGGCAAAAGGGTTAATTCAGCTTTTCGTGCCAACGGATTTCTGTTCCACTCCCTGCCCGAGTCTCCACCCCAACACCACCCTCCATCCACGCCCCACTCCGCCCCCATCACCCCATCTTTTCATCAAACATCTATACAGTAGATACACACCACGAATTCCCTCACATCCACGATACCTATACCTATGGGCATCCTGACACATGGCTTTTCCATTGCGTGGTAGGAACTCCCCTGATTAACTCATCGCCCAGACATTACGGGGATTGATGTCTAACGCAGGCTCCTTCAGGCGTCCACGCAATTCGGCTATATCGCAGCTCACTCTGCGTGGCATGACTTGCGTGGCGAGTTTTTCATAGCTCTAATAGTTGAAGCAAAGTTGAGCATTTTAACTTGAGATATAGGATACAGGCATCATACCTAAACTAAGAAGAAGGATAGAGTTGAAAGATTTATAGAACGTTCGTGCTTGTAAGAATTTACTCAAAAGTGCAGCATAATATTATGATCAGGAGAATTAGAAAGGAGAAATGCACTTGGAGGGCTTGAAATAACGTCATTATATTGCAAATGATTGCCCTACATCGACGTAAATAAGCCAATCCAAAATTGTCAATCAGTTGCAATGAAAACATCTCGACGGAAGAATTTTCATGAATATGTATATATATATATATATATATATATATATATATATATATATATTTACTTATTTATTCATATTATAGCAATTAAAGAAACATCTGTCTCAGATATCAAGGACACGTCTATTCGACTAGTTCTAAAGTCGCATGAAGGAATCAATATCCGTGCGAATTCAGTGCGTCGGAAAGGGCACGAGCCCCCATCACCGCCACCGGTCGAGCGGCGGCGCCATTTTGATGAGCAGTAAAGCAAGTAAACTAAAACAAACAAACAAACATTAAAGATCTTCATTATGTGGGACGATTCCCTCCCGAGGTCTGTATAACGTGTAGAGTCATTAAGCTATTATGACGTCACGTGGGTAAATTTGTCATGAGTCAAATGTCCTTGCTTCATTGTTCCATCAAGTTTAATGTCTACGTCACTTAGTATCTGCCTTCAGATTCCTATCCTTACTCTATGAAGTTTTTATGTGCGTACAAAAAATTACTGGAGTCGTGGTCCTGGATGCGAAGATACTAATTGTCAACAGATTGACTTTCGCATGAATAAATAGAGAGGAGTCGTCAAGATTTGAATTAAGATTTAAGAGATATAGAAAAGTCAAACGTGTATACGTTGTTCGTACGACAGCAATATCTGTCACTGTAACTTATAATGATTAGAATGCCAACAATACTAATAATGATAATGATGATGCCGTAGATGTATATAATAAAGCATACAAGATATACAATTGCGTTATGACGTCAACAGTTTCCAATCAGTTGCACGAAAAATCATCGTTAAATATTCTGCTTCAGAAGTTACTTCTTATGGGAGGTAGAAATCATATCAAGTTGTTTTCATATCCAGTTCTCGCACAATGACGAAGATTAGTCAAGTTGAACTCTGCTGAGCAGGAGGTTATAATTCATACTTCCCTTTTTTTTCACCGACCAATACATTATCATGTACCGTTAAAAAAAATGCACACAAAAATGCACACACAAAATAAACGCATTATTTTGATATTCCATGGTGCAACATTGTTTGGCTTGTATTGCCCTTTATATCTGTCATGTGTATTCCACAAGTTGGCTTCTGTATACCATTCAAACTTGGCGGAATAAAGCCATTGTGCTGTGTTGTATCATTTTTTACACTTTGCAAGACAATCTGTGTATTACTGGAAGGACACAAGCACACTTACACACATACAAACAAACACATCGGGCATGCCGCTTTTTATTTGAAACGTATTTGTTTTCATCCATCGTTCACAACGCAGTACGCTCACCCACAACATAGTCTGCACCTTCCAATAATGTGTTTTGTATACAAAATGGGCATACAATCTAAGCTTGGTATTTTAAACTCCTTGGCGTATAAACTCATGAATATAGATTCGTTTTTCAATTTTTGATAATTAAAAACGTGTTTCTACTGTTGAAAATTTATCTTCACAAAGACACAGACACTCTAATCTCCCAAGTTTGACAATGTACATGGGGGGGGGGGGTAATATGATAAACTGTTGATAAAAAGCGGGGGTTACCATAGCCATGATGGGGTTTACGACATTATTGAAAGGTGCAGACATATTTATGGACTCCTATAGCAAGCATGTTCTTGAGCGGACACGGGGAAGTTTGCTACGGACCTCCTGCCTCCACTCGACTACCAAGGGCTATCCTTGACGTCCATATGCATGCCTGGTCAACGCGAGGTTGCCCCTCAATTTAATTACAACTTCGTCCCTGATTCTTCCTTCGAGATTTGCTCCCTGCCAAATTAGACAAGCTCGACGGGCATGTTCTCCGGCGTGTTGAAGGTTGCTAATTTTAATGGTGTACAAGAAAGATATGCTAGTCGCGCTGGAGCATCCTCAAATTATACGAAATATAACACGGCAAGGACAGGCAGGATGCTGTTACTCAATGCTATTTCTGTTCTTTTTTGTTGCTATGAGAATATACTAAAGTAAGCTTGCTCCTGTACAGTATAAGGTAATACCTTTCTACGATCATTATATATATATATATATATATATATATATATATATATATATATATATATATATAAGTAAGATTGAACAGATTAGAAATGTATAATCTCAGAGTGGAATACGTTCCAAGAAGGAAAAAAAAAAGAAAAATAATATATAATTTTATATGCATATTGTTACGATATAATAATGAATTATAATAGTGGGGCCATCTTCCTCGTCAAGCTTAGCTTATGATGATGGTCCCCTGCATTTCATTTTTATCGTTTCCTATTGCTTCCTTTTATATATAATATTCGTTCTTGAAAAAAAAATGTATGTATGATCCAAACGTTACGAATATTAGCTCTGTAAATGACTATTAAGTATTTTTTTTTGATTTGTTGATTTGTATTGATTTTGAAATGCAGAAATAAAAACTGAGTTTAAAAAGCAGCTTCATAATGATTATTATAACTATAATCATGATTTCATGATTATCTTTACTTTACTTTAAGATATAATATAGAAACATATAATAGTTGTTCTTACAGCACATCCTTATGTTATCCACTCTTAATTCTTTAAAGTCATCTTCGCTTACATAATAGAGTTTGATACACTTTTCTTTTCCTCATTTGAAAAAGAAAACTTCCTGAAAGATTGTGTACAGGTCAAAAAAAAAAGAGTATAGTCATGAGGTGGTGCTATCATCGCCTATTATTATTTCATTAAAAGAAAAAAAAAATATATATATATTATGAGTCACGGAAACTCCTTACCTGTATGTCTTGCGTTATACCTATTGCGACGGATATATTCTATATTCGCGTTGTTACATGATTATTATTCTCGGACCGATAATCCAACAAATTTGCTTTTATGGCAGTATGTAGGCCCCATCGTCTTTCTCCTACTTTGTAAAATTATGTCCCATACTGTAAACAGACCACTGTTTCAGATGAAGGGTTTACCTAATTTGTCATTTGTGTTTTGTTGTATTGTATGATTGTTTTGTATGAAATTCTATTGAGAAATATAAGAATGAGGTGAAATTGGAATTCAAATGCCACCTTTGTCTTAAGTCACCTTGTACAGGAGGTTGAATTTCACTGTTATGCATTCTTTTATGATTGCTCTATAGTTAGGGTTTGGTATTTAAATCAAGATAGGTATTATGCAGCTCTAGTGTTTGTTAATAATTGATTAAAAAAATGCAGGCAGCAAAATTACGCTATTACCATAGTATTTCAGAATCTAATTTAGAGTTTTCAAATAATTCAAGCTATCATATGAATATATTTTTTCCTTGCATAATACCGATACCATTAATACGCAAGAAAGTTTGTCAACACCAAAAACAAACCCCAAAAATAAATTCCTGAAGAGACATTAAATCATACCTTCTCATCTTTTCCCTTCTAATAAGGCGTCAATTTTATGACCACATTTTGACTTCTGAACATACTGCTCGTTTATTTGAATTTCCCAGGGATTTCTTACTCCTAATCCTTTTGCTTGATTACAGATATTCTTTTCTAAGCGCTCCGTTTCCAAAAAGTGAATACCAAGGTTCTTATCCATCATAAAGACATTGATTGAACCTGTTTCCCACAGTGTACGTGCGAACGCGCGTGCTTCTTGTTTTGTGTGAAGATCCATGTTTGTGTGTTCTTGAATGTTTAAATATACATTTCAGCTGGATTCTCCATTTCCAATCTATATGACTAGCAATATGGAAGACATGCCTGTAATGTAAACCTCTGTTTATTTTTGGATTTCGCACTGCTTAGCTCTCCCCTGCGGGTGCGCCAAAAACATCGTGGCGTGTTTATATACTGCAGCGGTAGCTTCTTCCTTGGGCCGTCCTTGTTTGCAATGTTCAGCTCATGTGGAGCGGTTTCGTTTGTCGGCTAAACGTTGAAATCCTTCCTTTCCGCCGTTTGTTGATGTCGCCATTTTTACCGATCCATGAATCAATTTCTTTCCGGGCAAGGTTGTTATTGGTGCATTGAGACAGCATTTTAGCTTGATACACTTGGAGCCTTACACTTCGCCGCCTTGAACGAGACAGATATTTGTGGGTGAGAGTCGGACAAAAGGATAGATGCAGATAGGCATGCAGATAGATAGATAGATAGATAAATAAATAGATAGATAGAATGGTAGATAGATAGAAGGGTAGATGAAAAGATAAAACACATAGGTAGAGAAATAAAAAGATAGATAGATAGATAGATAAAAAGGTAGATAAATAGATAGAACACAAGAGAAGAGACAGAAAGATAGATAAAAGATAGATAGATAGATAGATAGATAGATAGATAGATAGAAAGATATAAATAGATAGATGTATATACAGATATTTAGAAACGTAGAATTTCATTTTTCGACAAAACGTTATAGCTACATTTCAGTCATTTTTCAAACAAAGAATAATGCAAACAATGTAACTACGCATTGTAAAATGAACAAAGTAGACAAGGACAGCCAAATATTATAATAATGAAACATCGCAATGGCTTATCGCAGCAGTGGATAATGATAAAAAGATATAGATAGATGAACAAGTGGATGGAAAAAAATAACTTGAAAGATAGACTGCTGGATTAACGGATGAATGGACATGATGGATGGATAGATAGACAGAAAGAGAGATGGTAAAAAAAATAAAAAGAGACAATGATCATACAGAAAATGTAAAGGTAACTATAGGTGGAAGTAGCAAAGAGAGAAGAAGAAAAAGGTACATAGATTATGAAGCCTGGGTTAATTACATATTAAAAAATATATTATATGAAGAGTTTGTTTGCAAAAACCGATAAGTCCATTTTTGAAGATTTTGAAGTACGGTCTCTGTCATAAAGTACAAAATAATACCTTTTAAATGATATATTGGTCACTACATATAAAGGTATATTTTTGGAGTTATGGTCAAAAGAAGCAGAAATTTTCTTATTAGTCTCTTTATTTTTCTTGACCTTTAATCGCAAATATCTCCACTTGACAAATATGACTTATCGGTTTTTGCAAACAATCTCTTCATATATATATATATATATATATAATTATATATATATATATATATATATATATATATATATATATATATATAATAATTCAAGGCTTTGAAGCAAATTAGACTGAAAGAAAACGCAGCGTTTTTTATGATGCCTTAGAAATATGTTTCCTATCCATATTTAATCTAAATCTTATAATCTAACATGTTAACATTTGTAATTCCCGCCATTCGTCATTCCAAGAAGAGACAGGATCAAAATCAAATAAGAATTTGGTCTTCTCAAAATGTGAAAGGTAGCGGCATTACACGCTCCACTGCGTAGAAGATGACAATGTTCTATAAACACTCCCAGATCTCGACTTGGATCTTATTCTACACTTTGTACATCGTAAGGGTTCGCCGGCGGACATTCGCTCTTCTCGCCTGACTGTGAGCGATATATCATGTCCTATTTTTCCCGCCATCCAGCCCTGATTGCCTGTCACTTTCAACAGCACACCCGTGACTATCGTCAGTGCCCAATTGCACTGGACGGAAGAGGAGTTCATCTTGTCACCCCCTCAGCGGTGGAAAAGAGGAGACACGGGGTGTCGTACCTGCAGCTGGTTCAAAAATGTCAGCAGTTTCGCTCTATACATTGTACACCCACCACTCAGTCTCCGCTGAGAGTGTGGGTACATGGGGAATGGGCAAATTTCGGGGGGGGGGGGGGGAGGTGGCAATTCAAAAGGGTCACTGACATTGTCCAATATATTTACAGGACGCATGGCTTTTCATCTATGCCATGCCTACATCTGATCTCTGTGTCAGATGTGGCGGGGGGGGGGGGAGAGAATGACCAAGGCAAGCGAGAAAGCAGAAACAAAAAGGAGTCAGTATCAATGAAAAGGGAGGAAGAGAAGAGATAATTCCACCTCCCTGGTATCACAAAGTTTTTTATGTAGAGATCATGCAAAAGTGTGTTCAGCACACACAATCATCGACAAAGCAAAACGTTCTAAATTTGGCAAGACATCCTCTTGGGTTTAATTTCTAGATAGAGCGTGGGAACCATGATCACTTCTTCTTCTTATTATTATTATTATTTTCTCTTTTTCCTCTGGTTTTTCCCACGTCCTTATATTGCCATATTCGTCTTCAGAATGAAAAGATTTTTTTTTTCTTTTCTTTTTTCTCGGAGAGAGTGTAGGTTACTGATTTTCTTTGTTGTGTTGTTACTCGCCGTGAACAAGGTCATATGCACGGTATGCATTTTGAAGACCAAGTGAAAGGGAGGGGGGAGGATATTTGCCCTTTCTCGATCGAATGTCTGCATTGTCGGTCTTTCAAAAAAAATGAAAGGCTTTCATTCCGAGAGAGGTAAGTTTCAGAGGGTTTTTTTTTTCTATTTTTGCTTTAACTCTCCATGAAAAAGATCGTGTGCTCGATCTACAACGCCAAGTGAAAACAAAAGGAAGGAACTAGCCTCGTTAGTCTTATATCAATGTCTCGTGTTCGAAGTGTTGTGTATCCGAAATCAAGTTGAATACAATCCTATTTATATCCCAAGATTTTCCAATCCAAAATCTTTTGAGATTAGATTGAAATGGAGTCAAAAACGGCTTCCGGCGTGAATAAACGCACGAGCAAGGTGCCTTAGAACAGGCTGAAGCCTGAACTCATTGCCTTGTTTGGCCGTAACCCCTCAACCAAATTTAGTATCTTGTACGCCAGATCAAAATTCCAGACACGAACAAGCCTTGTTAAAAGGCTAAACCAACATCTCTCGACTTTCAGATACGCACCCAATTGTCGACATTCCGCGCCAAATTGTTTTCCGGTGTTCTGTTTCGAGATACGGCTAAATTCCAATACCCTGTGAGTGTGTGCCATGGCGGATATGGATAACTGGTCATCGTTATTACACGTGCCGTAGTTGTAGCCGTTGATGAGTGACGATATGACTCTCTCTTCTTCTTTTTTTCTTTGTAACCAGAAAAAAAAAATGAAGTTTAAAGTTTGCTCCAGAGCAATAATCTTTGACAGTCTGGGCATCATGGCACTCTTGTTCCTTACATGATGAAGGATACGAAAGAAGAGGTTCAGCTATGAAACAAGGAACGAGGAACAAAGAAAGGAAAAGGCAAATCTGTTAAAAGTTTCGACTGATCCGTCTAAAACGCCTTAGAAAATTCCGAACAGATTATATTGTGTATGAACAACGCGGAAGCCCATAATAACAATTAAACAAATATGCAATTCCCCTGTGTTTCATCGATTTTGAACTTGATATGAAAATACTACTAAGTTGAATCATCCAGGGCAGAAATGAGAAAGTTCACAGGCAACATGACACTGACAACCGCTAAGGTTCCCCGGGGTAATGTTCGCTGTGAGTGATTCTCACGCGTCATTACTAAAGTGGAAAGGGGAATAAGCGGAGCACAGAGCTGGATGGCTGTGCAATCATCTGGTTGATCAGAGTGCAGAACAACATAAAGACATATTACTCCCCCCTCCCCTCTATTTCTCTCCGTATGTGTGTGTGTGTGTGTGTGTGTGTGTGTGCAAGAGAGGGGGAGATAGGGGGTTGTTGCATGCGAGAAAGTGGGACAAGTATCCATAATATTGCGATGAAATTTTGATGTGATTCGTGTAAAGCGCACATTGGTTTAATCTCATGAAGAAGGTACCTAGGGAGATTTTTCTACAAACTTTTTCTTGGGTCCCTCCATTTTTCGCAGCTTGCATATTGTTATTTCATTTTCATTAGTTCAGTTGTTTTGTTTGTTTGTTTTTTTCAATTCAGCAGTCTATTTACTTCAATCAAAGAGAAAAAAACGCATGACTCAAAGCAGTACAAATTGTCAATTTGACATTCGTTCATATGGACTGTTCATTGAACACAATATCTTGTAAAGTATATGCACGAATGAGGTTATAGCAAAAAACTAAAAGAGAAAAGAAACAATGCACACTTTGTCATGGTAATAAAAAATAGTAATGATAACGTTAGAAAAGAGTGTTTCACCAAAAAGCCAAGCTTGTAGGACGTGGAACACTTTTCATAACAATGTATGATTACTATATTGTATACTGTTGTCAGTGTTCTTGGTTTTACTTATGAAACCTTACATGTATTCTTTGTTACCAAAGAAAGTGAAATATTTATGTTCAAATAAGATTTGAATTGACTTGAAACGAAGCCAAGTATGTATGCATAGTTATTGCATGCAGCTGCCCATGGGGTGCAAAATTATCTTACACTTGAAAAAAATAAATAATTGCCCCAGACATTTTTCCTGGAGTACATCATGATTTTAGGAGCAAATAATCATTTAACTATTAGCATTGCAAGAGAACTATTCATGTAGTTGCGTGTAACCCCAAATTACTCTTAGCATTTAACATTCCAGCAACCAAACTGTAACGTTTTAGATAGACAGGCAAGCGATGAAGATATATTAACAATAAAAATCCTGTCAAATCAACGGTGGCCATGAACGCACGAAATTAAGAGGGACTTGTATTGATTTACGTGGACAACGTATGCCACGCCACAGAAAATGGCCAATTTGCGGCTCCGTATTTCAGTTGAGAGATTTATGGTGCATACACACATCTACTCCTGATGTGAACATAGAGTATTTTTTTTACAACCAGCAATAAACGTAAATATCACGTGCATTGTTTTCAAGTCTGTGTTACTGCTATGACGTCTGCGCTCAGCTGTTGTCCATTTTAATCGTCATTGGACGAGCTCTGAGGTCAAATTTGTAACCACTGGAGGAAAGTATGGAGTGATAGGGTAAAGGAGAGATAATAAAGGTCGGAGTGTAAGCGCCAAAGGCCTGGGAGAAGGGGGTGGGTGGGGTGGACCCCACCCTTTGTAGAAAGTCAATTGGAAAATGGCTCCCTTCTATAAGCGTTGTGAATATGGCGAATGTAAGAAACAAAGTACAGGAAGCAGTTAAATACTCCGCGAAAATTTTACAGAACATCGGAAAATCACTTCAAGAGTTATGAATCTTTATAATTCATCAGAAGTCTTCTTTGAAAATGAAAATAAAAAAAAAATGATTTACGAATGAATGAATGAATTTTAATAGATAAATAAATAGATAAATAAATATAAATAAATAGATAAATAAATAAATAAATAAATAAATATCTGTCAACTAAGTGTTTCACTTAATTTCCATTATTTTGTTTAATTCCATAAATGTCCAAAATGATGGATTATGAGCTGATTGAATGCAGCATTCCTATAATATCATCCTGACTTCTATAGAAAATGTGTCGTAATTCGAGAGATGATACCGGATAGCATGATTGTAATGTCCAATCATGTTGCGTAATAATATCAGTCATTTCTTTAACAGTTATTCTTTTCATGTTTGTTTGGGGTTTTTTTAAAGAATGTTTTAGTGCAAAAACATTATGTAGGTGATTACAGAGTAATCAAAACATATGGTGGTTAACCAACCATCCGGGGTTAGCGATCAGAACCACGAATATGGGCGAGTGGTACATGGGACGACATGTGCATTCCATCAGCCATGGGATGTCCTGCGGAGATCCTTTTCACAGCATAACGTCACGGTCCATCTCCCAGAGGGAATGATACACTATAACTCGCCACAACTCTCTCGACACCTGCCTCCTTTGTACGTCACGTGTCTCAATAACAGCCAGATTCAATCAGGCGAGACACTGGCTCAGTCCAGATCTATTTAAACCTCATGTCGGACAACCTTCTGCAGATGATGCGTTACAACAGGTTTTGCAACAATTGTCACTCCATACAAACTTCTTCATTTAATCCTTCCAGAACCTACATTGTATCTCATATCATCACCACTTTATTACCACCTTCACTGGCATTACTGTATAATTGACACTCAATCAATTTTAAGGTGTTTGCTCTGGCATGGGACACATTCATCGGTTCAGAATCTTTTTTATGGTATTAAGCCTTTGTTTGGTTCGAGTGCCGATTGTAATATGAAACCCTGTTTCGTTGTGCGCACTGTCCAAAGCCTCTGTTAATGAAAAGGTTAGTATACTGACAGCTATCTTCTCTTTCAAATTGAGTACTAGTACACGATGTTCAAGAAATTAGTTATGTATTGTAGCGCCCCACGTCTGATTTCAGGCCTGCTAGTATTCAGATACTCCTTACCTTTAAATGCAGCAAGTGTTATTTGTACAGGATGAGTACTGATGTAAGCTATGCATGATCACTTACCGTTGACTGTAGATGCATCTATAGGCATTCCCTTAGTGCAGTCGGTGCAGTCGACGTGATGTAAACCTATATAGCGAGTCTTTCTGGCCATCCTTTAGAAATCAATTGTTATATATCTGTAATTTAACCGAATGAGGAGCATCCCTATATAAATTCTTGTAGTTAGATAGCTGGATTTAGGATGAATTGACGGCCCCATGTTGTTATGACAAGCGTTAGACGGCAAATGAATACTGTACAGTACTTGAGCACTACGCGCATCGCGTATTGTTCATTCATGATCGTTTCCGGAATGAAACTCATTTACATACGAGCTGCATTTGGATCCGTCAAACTTACTCTTAAATGTCTAAAATTGTTATTATAATGAAATAGTAGAATTTGAAGAGAGGCAAATGATATCAGTCAACGGCATTTTGTTATGACTACGGAGATATATGAATGTTTTCGTATGTTAGTGTGTAGTAACTTCGAAATATGAGATTTTAATGTCATAAGTGTTTGGTTGTGCCGGGATTCGTGTCCGCGGAGAATGTGCACTGAGGTTAATTGGAATACGTTGTGTTTCTCGGATATTTTCACCTTTTCGGCTTATTATTGATTGCGCGGACAATAAGAAAAAGGATAATCTACATGATATTAATGAAAATTATATTTTCTTTCCAATGATGTATATCATACATCAGGTCTAAAGTTATATTTTAAGATAAAGGCAATATTACGTTGTTAAAATAGTACGGAATTGGCACGGATCGCCATTTTCGGGCAAGTGCACGCATTCTACGCGGATCGCGATCCGCGTAGTAGGGTGTTTCCTACTACGTCCGCAATAAGCATATATAAAGGGAAATTTTTAGTGTGAAAATCAGAAGGGGATGGGGTTACCGCCGTGAGCGGTCAAGGTATAAACAACCCAATAAGCGGGCTGCTGACTGACATAGTCAAATGTAAGGAACAAAGTTAACCGCTGAGAGCGGTCTTTTATAATTATAGTTCAAAGAATAATTTAGCCCCCATAATAACTTAAGATATAGAAAGACAGGATTGTATAGTATGATGAGTATTCCATAGAGGTAGTTTAATTCTGTATATGATGTAACAGTGGCGATAAATTGGTTTGTAAAGATGAGTTAATAAATTGATGTTTAGTGTTATTTCACTTTGAATTCAAAGACAAATCTCTTCTGACTTTTTATTAGTGTGATTAAGTTACAAACATTCTGGTATACAACCTCTGAAACATCTTACGCATTCAGATTTCCCTTTACTTCAAGATCATATATTTTGATCGAAACGAACCTATTCATTTGGTGGATAGTGCCCCCTGTTATCTTACGAGAATTAGCTTCAAAGATTAGTTAAAGTCTTTCCGCTCGGGACTTAACAATCTCACACGATGAATCCTGACAAACGACAACACAAGACAGAACACGATACAACACTGGCCAAAGATGGTGTAGGCTACACTCTCGAACCCCCAATAATGATGAGCGAGGAGAACAACGGCTTGGACGACGAAGTAGAAGCGGGGGGCCGCCACACGTTTGGTGTCAGGAGTGGGATAAAGATAAAAGGGAAAAAGAGAGAAGATAAACGTGAATCCTCGTCAGAAGAGTCATCTGGTTCACGTTCCTCAAGACAAAGTTCAAAGAAGAAACGAAAAGATATTCAGCAAGAGATTTTGCTCCAACTAGGTCAGCTAACCAAATTGATGGAAGAAATGATGCTCAAGTCATCCGAAAATTCTGACAAAAGAAGAACAAGAAGACGTGCTGGCTCCTCAACTACTACAGAAGAAATGTCAGATCAGTTGCCAAGTACTGACAGTGAGGTCATTTTCAACCAGAAAGGAAACAAGATAACCTCACTTCACTTGCAAAATGCAAGTCCGACAAAACAAAGTAAAGAACATGAAGCAAATCGCCAAACAGGTCAAGAGAGATCTGTCAATGAACTAAGAAGAGACGAATCATTCTACGAAGATAACCAACGCATCAAAGAACTTGAGACACCTAACACTCGAGAAAGCCCTCAGAAGAAAATGCAAGAACAAATCAACCATCGACCGAAGATTATGCCCGACAAATATGACGGAAATTCAGACTGGAAGGAATATGTGTCTCACTTCGACACATGCCGTGAGATTAATGCGTGGTCAGATGATGAAGCGGCAAGATACCTCGCAGCAAGTCTGAGAGGACCCCCTCTACGACTTCTTGAAGAACAAAGAAATGCAAAATGGAGCTATGAAGAAATCAAAAGAAGACTGTCCACAAGATTTTCTTCTGCGAAGCAGGCAGAAAGTTATCTTCTCGAGCTGAGAAACCGCAAACGACGTCAAAATGAATCTCTACAGGAACTCGGAAGAAATATTCGAGAATTGACAAGCCGGGCATACCCAGACTTCGATACCAAAGGTGTCGACAGATTGGCGAAAATTCATTTCGCTGATGCGATCATCAACCAAGACATAAGAACAGGCATTTTCCACGCAAAGGCTGAAACACTCGATGAAATGATCCAAGCAGCAATCACTACTGAAACATTTCTTCAAACTGAGATGCACCGCAGTGGATGGAAACGAAACACACACAATCGTGTACTAAACTCTGGAACAGAGTCCTCAGCTCAACAAAATATCGAACAGTTGATCAACAAGTCAGTTGACAAAGCAGTCGACCAAGCTGTAAAGAGAATCGAACAAAAACTGGCACAAAGCCCAAGTCAGCCCCGACAGAACAATTCTGAAGTTAGCAGTCACACAACAAAAGCCGATGCCCAGTGTTTCTACTGCAACAAGAAAGGACACTTCAGAAGAGATTGCCGACAGAGAATGATCGACTTTCAGCAAAATAACAGAAATCAAGACAGGCTGCCTCCTCAGCCTCAAGGACGAGAACGTCATGGACAGCTAAACGACCGATGGTCGCCCCACAGGGCCATGGTGCGGCCAGATGGAATAAATTAGATGAGGCCCCCGAAACACATGCTTCTAGTAGTTCAAACAAAACTAGCTATGTTCCCAGTATTGATCCAAGCCTTGAAGGTCTTTTTGTCCCTGCAGTAATTCACGGGAAAGAATACAAATTTCTGGTGGATACCGGAGCTACCGACTCGTATGTGTCTAGAAGAGTGTACGAAAGTATCAGTCAAGACAATAGACCGCCATTAGGAAGTGTAAATAAATCAGCTAAATTAGCTGACGGCTCTCACTTACCGATATATGGTCAAGCTTGTTTTGAGTTAACTATCGGTCCAAATAAGGGTAAGAGGAAAATGTTGGTAGCAGATGTCAGTAATGA
This sequence comes from Diadema setosum, assembly GCA_033980235.1. Classification (NCBI taxonomy): domain Eukaryota; kingdom Metazoa; phylum Echinodermata; class Echinoidea; order Diadematoida; family Diadematidae; genus Diadema; species Diadema setosum. The sequence goes on from CM067071.1 coordinate 15,077,268, forward strand.
TGGAATCATTGGTCTAGATAACTTAACAGACATGGGAGCCAAATTAGATCTAAGTACGTTTCAACTAACCACTCACTGGGGGGTAGTCGATTGTGAGAAGGAAGATGGTGAAGCATTCTTCTGCCGTATACAGGCAGTTGAAACAAGCACAATACCAGCTGGTCATGAAATGGTAATTCTTGGTACAATCAAAGAAAGAATCAAACCTGAAACGCTCGGATTAATAGAGTCTGGAACAGCTAGAAATCAGTTGTCAAAGAAAGGATTACTAGTAGCTAGAACACTAATTAGGACGCAAGAAGAATTAGTGCCAGTTAGGATATTCAATCCCTCGAACTCAAACAAGGTCATCCAGAAGAATACCCCCATTGCATCGATGACGCTTATAGACGAGGATGATGTAAAAGAAGAACCAGAAGATTCTCCACTCAAAGATAGGGAGATACCTGATCCTTTGATGGACTTACTTGAAAGAAGTACGGAAGACATACCAAGCCAGTACCACCAAGATGTGGTGAGTTTGCTCATTGAATTTCAAGACGTCTTTTCACGATCAGACAGTGACATTGGAAGAACTGATATTGTTCAGCACAAGATTGACACAGGAACACAGCGACCAATCAAACAGAGACCACGTAAGCATCCACTAGGACAGAGAGATGAAATTAAGAAACAAGTTCAAGAGTTGTTGAAGAAAGGTCTCATAGAACCAACCGACAGTCCATGGGCTTCAAATATAGTACTGGTAAAGAAGAAAGATGGAACTCAGAGATTCTGTGTCGATTACAGGCAGCTCAACGCAGCTACAGTTAAAGATGCTTACCCCCTACCTCGAATCGACGAAACTTTAGACGCACTGTCTGGAGCACAGTGGTTTTCAACACTAGACCTGGCTAGTGGATACTGGCAAGTAGGACTAGACGAAGATGCTAAAGCAAAGTCAGCGTTCTTAGCAGATAATGGATTGTACACTTGGAATGTAATGCCATTTGGTCTCTGCAACGCCCCCGCAACCTTTGAAAGACTAATGGACAAAGTACTCGCAGGACTGCATTGGGAAACACTTCTGGTCTACTTAGACGATTTGATCATCTTTGGAAAGTCAATACCAGAAGAAATCAGCCGACTGCGACAGGTATTTCACCGACTACGACAAGCAAACTTGAAGTTAAAGCCAAGAAAATGTCACTTATTCAAGACTCAAGTATCCTACCTCGGACACGTGGTGTCAAACGAAGGCGTTTCAACCCAAGACGAGAAGATAGAAGCAGTCAAATCTTGGCTCACACCTAAGAATGTGAAAGAAGTTAGAAGTTTCTTAGGTCTTGCATCTTACTATAGACGCTTCGTAGAAGGCTTTGCAGGTGTCGCTAAGCCGCTTCATCAACTGACAGAGAAGGGTCGTGCCGGACAGTTCGTATGGAGTCCTGTCTGCCAGGCCGCATTTGATGAACTTAAACGAAGATTGATAACTGCACCAATCCTGGCATACCCTAGTCCCGAAGGAGAGTTCGTCCTGGATACGGATGCCAGCAAGGAAGAAATAGGTGGAGTTCTTTCTCAAGTGCAAGACGGAAAGGAAAGAGTCATTGCGTACGGTAGCAAAGTTCTGAGCAAGGCAGAACGAAATTACTGTGTAACTCGAAGGGAACTTCTAGCTGTAGTCACATATCTCAAACACTTCAAGCAATATCTCTACGGAAGACATGTTAGAGTTCGAACAGATCACGGAGCATTACGTTGGCTCATAAACTTCAAGCAACCAGAAGGTCAACTTGCTCGATGGCTCGAGGTAATCGCTGCATATGACATTGAGATAGTCCACCGAGCAGGCAGGAGTCATGGGAACGCAGATGCCCTGTCAAGGAAACCCTGTCGCCAATGTGGAAGAGAATCTGAATGTGTGTTAGATGAGGAACACACAAGTTACACTTGTGTCATTCAGATGACAAATGACACCGAGAAGGCAGAAGTGAGACAAACCCAACTAGAAGATGCAAACATCAGACCAGTATTTGAAGCTGTGAAGAAGGGTACTAGACCAACGAAGGGAGAAGCTTCCTCGTGGTCCTTCAAGAGTAAAGTGTTACTTGAACATTGGGAGCAATTGGAAATTCGACATGGAATTCTGTATCGGAAATGGGAGTCCGAAGATGGAAGGGAAGTGCGGTGGCGACTGGTGTTGCCGAAAGAGAAAATAGAAGAAGTTCTGAAAGAACTACACGCAGGTTCCTTAGCAGCTCATTTAGGAACGACAAAGACATTGAAGAGTGTTCAACGGAGATATTACTGGGTAGGGATGAAGGCCGACGTGAGGTCGTTCATACGGAAATGCTCGGCGTGTGCCCGACGCAAAGGCCCAAGTAAGAAGAGAAGAGCACCACTTCAGCAAAGGCTTAGTGGAAGCCCAATGGAGCGAATTGCGCTCGATATTCTCTGACCGCTTCCAGAAACTGACGACGGAAATAGATATGTATTAGTCATAGGAGACTACTACACTAAATATGTCGAAGCTTATGCGATGCCTGATGAAACTGCAAGTACAATTGCGCGGATACTAGTTGAAGAATTTATTTGCAGATACGGGATTCCGATGGAGATTCACACTGATCAGGGAAGACAGTTTGAATCCAAGTTGTTCAAGGAAATCTGCAAATTGTTGGGAATAAAGAAGACGAGAACCACGCCATTTAACCCAAAGTCTGATGGAATGGTGGAAAGATTTAACAGAACTTTGCTGAACATGCTAGTCACAATGTTGGATCCTGAGAAGCATCAACGTGACTGGGATAGACATGTTCCCTTCGCAACAGCAGCTTATCGAAGTACAGAGCACGAGACGACGAAAGAAAGCCCAAACATGATGATGTTTGGAAGAGAAGTACTTCATCCCTCAGATCTCTCTCTTGACTCGCCAAACTACGACGAAGAGACTGATTATGCCAAAGAAGTACGAAGTAGAATGGAAAATATCTACTCGAAAGTAATGTCCAACAACGCAAGAAATCTCAGACGGCAAAAGCGGAACTATGACAAGAGGATAGCCGGAACTTCATACGAACCCGGAGGTTTCGTCTGGTTAAAAAATGATCTAAGGAAGAAAGGTGTCAGCCCTAAGTTATCCTATGGATGGGACGGACCCTACAAAATAGTGACTAAACTGTCTGACGTCACGTACAGGCTTCAGGCCACCCCTCGTTCTAGACCGAAGATAGTACACTTTGACAGGACAAAACCGTACGATGGACCCATACCCGACGACTGGGTACATGATTTGATAGAGGAACGTGTAACTTCAGGGCAAACATGTGGTTCCCAGGTCCAAGGTTCTAGTGTAGAGGTTGAAGAAGTTCCCCAAATCAATGATGAAACCTGCAGCCCCCCTCGTTATCCGAAAAGACAGAGAAAACCTCCAAACTACTTCTAATTCTAAGTGAAAGGACTAGGAATGGTTTTGAATTAGAAGTATTCATTATGGCAAACAACTAGAATCCCAAATGGAGTGCGTATTCTCCTGTTACGCTGGATTTGTGTAAATTTTGTTTTCTTTATAGATGCGACCCAAGATGAGCCCACCGAGAGCAATTATGCCGTACTGGAATTGCCGGTATTGCACCTATAAGACGAAGAATCGGGAGGTTATTAGAGCCCATGAATCGTCGCGACATGGAGCATTTGAGCCCAGAAGGAGGGTCCGAAGCCCTGCAACGACCGAAGAAAGACCACATCCCGCGCCGTCGAGTTCCAGATTTCCGCCCCCTCCCTTTCACCCCACCGTTCGACGCCACATCAGACGTCTGACTACACCGGACCTCACTAATATGAGGAGAAAGCCCACGAGACCCCTGCCCCCTCATCGACGACCCGTCATCAGATCCCTAAGTCCATCACCCCCACGTGTCGTCGAACGGACGTCAACACAGCCCGAAAAGGAGACACCCCGCCCCGACCAAGTTCCCCCGGTCATTCTCCAACCACCCCTCCCCAAGTCCAACCCACGGAAATGGAAGCCCACGTCGACCCAGCTGTTCCAGAGGAGGACACACTCTCTTTGGCGCCGCCCGAACAGGCAGCAGAATGTACCGTAGACGACATTTCCACAGACTCATTCAGCACGGTTAGCACTCAAGCTGGGTCCCTGGACCTAGGGACGGACGCGTCTTCCCAGACCAAACACGGGGAAGAAGAGGAAAGGATTCAAGATATAATGGACCGCTGTAGGCGTGTGTGCCAGTCATCTGCTCGAGGGTCGGGATATCACCGCCAAGCCGAATCCCATATGTACTACCAAGCGCTGGGATCGGGAGAAGGCATTAGCCGGACAGTGGAGACCCTACACCTGCCGGACGGGAGCTTTTATACCCGGTACTCCTATCAAGTTTCTAAAAGGGCGGAAGCGAAGCAAGGGACCTCGCGATCCTAGAGAAGCGACGGAGTGCATGATACCGGCGATGATCTTATTATTGTGTTGAATCTCATGCATATGTCGACTGTCTTAATTCTCTTAATACCTTCCTATTCCTTCTCCATCTTTTTTACTTCTCTCTCTTCAATGAAATCGCATCATTGATATTATCGTGTTGAATCTCATGCATATGTTGACTGTCTTAATTCTCTTAATATCTTCCTATTCCTTCTTCATCCTTCTTACTTCTCTCTCTTCAATGAAATCGTATCATATATAAAAACATTGTAACGCCACTGGTTAATGTTTATTGAGTAGGTTCTACAAATTGTAAGTTTCTTGAGTATTGCTCTTTCGTGAAAACAGTTGAAGTTTTATCAAAACGTGTCTTCTTTGTAAGATGGCACACGTGGTTATATTTACGGGCAGACACAGATGCTACTTTTCGCAGCTCCAGTTTGAATGTCGATGATTGCAAGTGCTGATATTGATGATGAATGCATTGGCGGATGCCAATGATGTTGATGATAACACCTGTACATATGATCGTATAAATATTTCTCAATTCAGTGAAGAGAAGCATCTATAGATTCTCGTAAATGCCAGTTACCTTTTTAAATAAATAAATTCGTTTTGACGTTTTCTTAAACTTTTATCGTTGTTATGAATGACCATTTGACGCAAAGTTGAGTATACTCGAGAATGTAGAATCCGTTAATATGCATGTTTAAGAAATGCGAGGACGCATTTTTATGGAGGAGGGGGCAGTGTAGCGCCCCACGTCTGATTTCAGGCCTGCTAGTATTCAGATACTCCTTACCTTTAAATGCAGCAAGTGTTATTTGTACAGGATGAGTACTGATGTAAGCTATGCATGATCACTTACCGTTGACTGTAGATGCATCTATAGGCATTCCCTTAGTGCAGTCGGTGCAGTCGACGTGATGTAAACCTATATAGCGAGTCTTTCTGGCCATCCTTTAGAAATCAATTGTTATATATCTGTAATTTAACCGAATGAGGAGCATCCCTATATAAATTCTTGTAGTTAGATAGCTGGATTTAGGATGAATTGACGGCCCCATGTTGTTATGACAAGCGTTAGACGGCAAATGAATACTGTACAGTACTTGAGCACTACGCGCATCGCGTATTGTTCATTCATGATCGTTTCCGGAATGAAACTCATTTACATACGAGCTGCATTTGGATCCGTCAAACTTACTCTTAAATGTCTAAAATTGTTATTATAATGAAATAGTAGAATTTGAAGAGAGGCAAATGATATCAGTCAACGGCATTTTGTTATGACTACGGAGATATATGAATGTTTTCGTATGTTAGTGTGTAGTAACTTCGAAATATGAGATTTTAATGTCATAAGTGTTTGGTTGTGCCGGGATTCGTGTCCGCGGAGAATGTGCACTGAGGTTAATTGGAATACGTTGTGTTTCTCGGATATTTTCACCTTTTCGGCTTATTATTGATTGCGCGGACAATAAGAAAAAGGATAATCTACATGATATTAATGAAAATTATATTTTCTTTCCAATGATGTATATCATACATCAGGTCTAAAGTTATATTTTAAGATAAAGGCAATATTACGTTGTTAAAATAGTACGGAATTGGCACGGATCGCCATTTTCGGGCAAGTGCACGCATTCTACGCGGATCGCGATCCGCGTAGTAGGGTGTTTCCTACTACGTCCGCAATAAGCATATATAAAGGGAAATTTTTAGTGTGAAAATCAGAAGGGGATGGGGTTACCGCCGTGAGCGGTCAAGGTATAAACAACCCAATAAGCGGGCTGCTGACTGACATAGTCAAATGTAAGGAACAAAGTTAACCGCTGAGAGCGGTCTTTTATAATTATAGTTCAAAGAATAATTTAGCCCCCATAATAACTTAAGATATAGAAAGACAGGATTGTATAGTATGATGAGTATTCCATAGAGGTAGTTTAATTCTGTATATGATGTAACAGTGGCGATAAATTGGTTTGTAAAGATGAGTTAATAAATTGATGTTTAGTGTTATTTCACTTTGAATTCAAAGACAAATCTCTTCTGACTTTTTATTAGTGTGATTAAGTTACAAACATTCTGGTATACAACCTCTGAAACATCTTACGCATTCAGATTTCCCTTTACTTCAAGATCATATATTTTGATCGAAACGAACCTATTCATTTGGTGGATAGTGCCCCCTGTTATCTTACGAGAATTAGCTTCAAAGATTAGTTAAAGTCTTTCCGCTCGGGACTTAACAATCTCACACGATGAATCCTGACAAACGACAACACAAGACAGAACACGATACAACACTGGCCAAAGATGGTGTAGGCTACACTCTCGAACCCCCAATAATGATGAGCGAGGAGAACAACGGCTTGGACGACGAAGTAGAAGCGGGGGGCCGCCACAGTATTATATATAGAAAGAACGGAGAAGCAATTACCCTTCATTGAAACGTTTGTATAGCCAATGTCACATTCGATGGATCTGTAATGTGGAAAAACCAATACCTTTTTAATTGGAATTCGAAAGGCGCCGCATAGGTCCCTGTAGCATCCCCTTAAACACTTCTGACAATATCTGTAAGTCTGCAACGCCAGTGCCTATTGATCCCAAGGGATTACATCACAACTGACCACGTCACAGTGTCTCGTCCATTCTGAACTATCTCACACAAACACACACACACACACACACACCCAGTCGTTTTGAAAGAGATGTTTGAGGGCTTTTGTGCTGTTTTGCCCCCCCCCCCCCCCCCCCCCTTGTGGGATCCAGAGGGGGGAGCACCGCCTGGGCGCCCCCTCTTTATTTGTTGTTTAAAAAAAAGAAATAAAAGAAAAAAATGAGATGAAACAAGGAAGTAGCACCAGAAATTTTTTTTGCGCCCCACCCCCTTTGCGGAATGCCTGGATCCGCCCCCGACACCCCCTGTAAACGAGATGTAGTCCCATTTCCTTTCCTTTCCTTTTTTCCTTTCCTCCATAATGCTCGTTGCCACATCATCTTGAGTTGATGTCTCGTTAACATATCAAGAGAATGAGTCAACTAGGAGAATATGGTGCTGTACCCCCACCAGTCTTCCGCCTCACTGTCAAGTGTAATAACTCTAATTGCATACCACACTCTATTCTCAAATTCTTGAAGATAAGCGAGTCTGCACCAGGCAAATTCATAATGATTGTGTCGGTGCCAATCTTAGATTACAGGTTTAGCATCTGATTTGATGGAATTACCTCAATAAAGATCATTCAGTTCATTGACCATCAATATTGCTGGTTATAATTACACTGTTAGAACTATTTCAGAAGGTAGCCCTCTTTTATACTACCATAGCCCTACCGAGAGGTTATTTCCTCTATATTATATCCTAACATTATAGACACAATAACAGGGAAGGAGGTTGGGGGTAAAAGGGAAAAAACACATATATAACCAAAAATATTAGTTTCTGCGATGATTCTGGGCTTTTGATATACTTTTACAACAAACGCATTCCTGTCGTAACATTCATTCCACCATCGGAATTAACATCACACAGAAATGTTAATAGATAAAAAATGATCAATTTTGTGCTCCGTTTTGTGATCTTGACATACATAAGTCGATGTGCTGTTCAAGGGTTGCGACTGATAAAAATATGGTACAGGAAAAATGAAAATAACTGCGTTGAATTATTGCCGTTTTACACAAACCGTTTGAAACCCACCATTTTGAATATCTATTTTCCTTTTTTTTACGTACACGCTTGATCATCATTCTGTTCAAAATTGAAATAAAGATAACTATGACAAATATAAGAATGACGGTGATAATGAACATAGAAATTGTAAAATAACCCCCAAAGTTAATTCAAGACGATAAGTTATCTGTTGTTGTCTTTTATCCTCTCTCATATTCGATATTCATTAAAGCTGAATGTACATTCCTCTCTCCCATATATCATTAAGGAGCATACATACTTTCTTTTAAATCACCGTATAGTGAACGTTCAAAGAAATGCACCATCGAAGCTGTTTGCAATATTTTACCAACAACCTCGGTACGCCCAATAACATGTACGGAATCATGGTATATTTATTTTATGGGGTTTTTTCCTGAAATTTACTTCTATAAAGTTTTGTATTAGCACCTGCGATCAATATTTATTGTCTCTACTTTCTTTCTTTTTTTTTAGATAAAGACATAGAGTATAGCGAATGATTGAAAAAAAAAAATGAAAGAATGCAGGAAGGGGGGAGGGAAGAAAGGGTTGTGTGAATAGATGTGGGGATATAATAGAAGCACGAAATATTTTAACGCCTTAATCAGTAATACGAACGGAGACATAAAAATAAAGCTCATGAAATTCGCTTTTCCTATAGAGAAGCACATACAGGTGAATGTCTGTCCCCCACTGAATACCTCTTTCCACCACAACATCTAGCCCTCCTCACCCACCCCCCCCCCCATGACCTGTCCCGTAATTCTGAAGCCCTGGCTTATACTGTCAAATCCGTACACGAGTATTACCACGCGAGACTTGCTCAACCTATTAACGTCCGCTCGAATGAAGTCAGTCACTTATCACTGATCAAGCGCTCACCTAAATCTAATCGTTCTGAAATTAATACTCCCGTCACAAAGAGTCCCACATCATCATACCGACGACTGTCCGACTGTCTCCTTTATATTCTCGAGAAATATGATCTCTAGACCATCTCATCATACGCCCATCCTCCTCCCCCCCCCCCCCTTACCCTGGAGTACACGAATCGTCTCTCTCCGCAGGTAGCGTAGATCACACTATTACATGTACTCTCGTAGACGCCAACACTTGGGTCGACAGGGAAGGTTTGACCTAAGGAATACACTCATGACGTCATCATTAAAGGAGTTGTCGTTTAGGATGATTCAAATGGATCATATCTATGGCGAAATATTCATTTATCTTCTTCCTTTCAGGTTAGATTATCTTCATTAGCAATTTTCGTTATGACAAGACAACTTCATCAATAACGTCTAATTTTAAAACACAAAATATTGCCCGATAATCTCTCCCTTAGAAACACATGATGAATAATGATGTATAAACAAAAGTACCACGGATGTGTCCTATACCATGCACGAACTTTCATCTCACATTCTGATACCACGATTAATCCACCTTTACTATCCCTAATAATATATTCATCAGAAAATTGAAAGGCAATCATTGAGAATAAAGTTTTATCTCTGGTCCTTGGCCAACCATGACAAACGAGAAAGAGCGACTATAAATGCACAACTCCCCCAAAAAGACACATCATATAAATTGAACAAATAATAATGAATTAATAAAAAAAACAAGCATGTTTCGAATCATTCAGAATTCCGTCCGAATTTCAAGAGACTATTGATTAAAAGAAAATAAGGAAAACAGTGTGAAAGAGAGAATATTTCTGTCTATGGACACGCACAAAAATATAGAAATGAAACCCTAATTACAGGAAAAAATTACGATATGTCGTTTTCCGATAACGATCAATCGTCTCTATATGAAAGTCAAGTCGTCAAAGCCGACCGATCGATTGTCCCCCGCTGTGGTCGTCTCGGAAGGTAGCCTTTTTTGCAAAGGCAGCTCGCTATGGACTCGCACGGACACAGCCACGAGCAGATCGGAGCGAGCCCGCTACCCGCTGTGTGTGCGAGTCCACTGCTCCCATTTTGTCTGTGTGCGTGTGCTGAAATATTAATTATAGCGGGCCGCCTTTGCAGAAGGCTACTCGGAAGGAAGCTCGTGAACGAAACTGGAAGGTTAGCGAGGTAATGATCGATTAAATGAACTGAACTGCGGTTAATTTCAGCTGATGGGAAGAAATTGTTCAGTGATGTATGCTGGAGTAATTAAGGAGAATAGAGAGTGGATACATGGGGTGGGGGGGGGTGCCGATCCGCATAGAGATGCAGTTGAAACAGATAAAAGAGGAAGTCAGAGGAGAAGAAAAAGCAGAAAAATAGAAGAAGATGTCCAGCAGAGGATATTGGAGAATTGAAGAAGACAATATACAGGAAAAATACTAGAAAAGCACTCCAAGAGAGCAGACCTCCGGCAAACAGCCATGATACAGATTATCGCAATTTCGTATAGGCACAGAGGTATAGGGTCATCTGTGTAATACACCTTTCGGAGGCAAACAAAACTTACGGTGTTATACCCCTATGATCTTTGACCTTGTGAACCGAAATGTAATGGTTTCTATTTTTTTTTTACTTCATTATGAACGCAGCCTACAAGTTAGCTAAAATCCAATTATTCGTTCGTGAGTTATTGGGAGATAAAGCTAATTGCTTTTATGACCCCCTATGACATTTTGGCCTGTGACCTCATGACCCCTAAATTAAGTGTTTCTCTCTTCATTATGAACACACCATTATGATACAAGATTGGTGAAAATTCCTTCATCCGTTCTCAAGTTATTTTGTACACAGACAGACAGACAGACATACGGAACCAGAAAACATAATCTCCATCGACCGCATAGGTTTCACCTACTGGCGGAGGTGAGAAAGAAACACAAAATCGATAGATTAGTGGTGCAACAAGAGACAGAGTGGAAGAAAAAGAAGAAGAAGAAGTCAATAATAAGAAGAAGAAGATGATGATGATGATGATGATGTAAGTAGAAGTCGACAGAGAAGGAAAAGACGCAGAAGACAAAAGAAATGAGAAAGAACAGAGATTTCACGGAGCTGAATAAGCATGCAATGTAAAGAAGAGGATAATGAAGAAAAGAGGATAAGAAGAATTAACGGCTTTTCGGCACCGGGCTTTCCTTTCACCAAATATGTAGTTGAGCGAGTAAGCACCTCACTGGTCACCTTAAAGAGTCATTAATTTAACATTGGAGATCGCATAAGCATTAATTCGCTGTAACAACCGTTCTTCTTTTTCTTTGAAGTAAGAACTTGACCCCCCATTATCCCCTAAATCTCACATTCTCGACCAGGATTATGACCAGGGGAATAACATATTCACCATCACATCCTCTCGTTCGCCTCAATAAAATGACAAATATGAAATGACATAAAACGCAATGAAATGAGGAATCGAGGCTAGAGGATGGGGACGGGGGGGAGGGAGGGGGAGAGGGAGGGTGTAGGTAAGGATGTCATGGCGGAATTTGGTCGTGACGTTCACCAGTGTCCATCCTGAGAGCGATCATTAATTTCCCTGGGAACATTTTTTTTTAATGTTCTTCCTCATCATCGAAATTGATTTCCTGACCCTGTGTGTGCCGACACGCTTGTCTTATGGATCCATCAAACTTTATTATCCTGATGTCAGAGCAGTAAAACATCTCTTTTATTGCTGTGCTCGCAGGAGGTAGGGATTAACTGCAAAAGGTCGAAGGAGCAATTAGCTATGAGGCAATTAAAGCAGTTAATCACTGCTGACAAATTCATAAACAACCAACAGGTGTAAATATGGGTGTCTTATTTAGGTGACATCAAAGATACGTAACAGGCAGATTTTTTTGTTCTAGTTTGTTTTCATAAGAAAGTTATGACCTGCGATCGCCGTAATGTTGTAGTTCTATGTAATTGATGTTATTGAGTAGATATAACGGAGATGGAACCTTAAAATCTGAATTAAAATCTAAATTTTCTCAGCAAGGCTCTTTTTCAGGTGCGAGTTTCTTCACTTTGTCTCCCACTACAAATCAGATTGTTAAGATCGCAACTGCTGATCTGTAAATTAACATACATGTCGGAAAAAGGCACTTTTTGTTATAATAAATCGCATGAAGGAATCGTTCAGTTGTTTTGGTTTTAACCCCAAGTTATTAACACATAAAGCTAACCTATACGTCCATGTTTGATACATCATTGGAGACTGTCATTTGCGATAGTTTACACCATCATCAACTCATATCAGCTCAATTCGTATACACTTACTAAAATCAGAATCCACTTGGGGAAAGTGTTTCAGCGTTCAACGAGCAAATATGACCGATCTTTTGTTCTAAATTAACGACAGATCAAGTTAACACTTAATATCAACCCCGCAAAGAAATTTCATTGACGAATTCCACATCACTTTATGTATTCTTTCGATTGGCTATAACTTCACGTTTAATGATGCAAGTGCTGGTTCGAAATACTGGAAGTAAAAGGTTTAAATTCGTAAACTTGATTTGGCCGTGATATTGTGTTTGCTCTCCCCTCTCGCGTAAGAGCGAGGGGTAATAGAGCGCCGACGGCGGACAGAGCGTATCACTTATCGAGCCGAAGAGAGGCTGAGGTAAGAAACGACCGTCATGGACACCTCTCCCTCCATCTCCTCGCCCTGCCAGCACACACCCGAGGTAGCGAGGCGTTGCTTTCCAAACACTCCGCGAGTCAACTTGCCGGAGGAGAAGTAGCAGGGCTTGGAGGGAGGAATATAGTCTTATTAATCCAGACACGGCATTGGATTTGGCTTGCTTGAGAACACAATCATTTACCCCTGATTCATATGAAGAGATTTCACCACATTACATAGTATTTTTCTAGTTGTAGAAATTGCCACGTCTCGGCAGGTTTAACTCTCGGGAATGACGCGTGGTTCATGAATCAATTTCTATAAAATAAAAAAAAACTGAAAAAGGTAAATGCAAATGCATAGCTAAATGTTATGTCGGATGAACAAGAGGGAAAAGGAAAGATTGAATCAGGGGGGATAAAAGTTTTTGTTTTTTTTTTAGATAAGCGGCAACACTATTTCATTCCGATATTATTAAGCATAAGCAACAGTTTCAAGGGAATACAGAGTAAAATTATTGAGAAACTTTTTACACATTTGGTCAAACATTAAGTTGAACACAATTATGTACAGATGATAGGGCTGTTTACGTTTACAATCTGAACAAGAGCAAATAAAGGCCATTTCAGACCTTTCCCTGAACTTGACTTGTTAATGTGGTATTTGCAAACCTGGATAGGTCTTTACTGAAACTGTGTTATAAATATAATTGTATGAACTTGGGTGCATATAGGAATGGACAGGTGAATATTTTCTACCAAATCAACAAAAGCCGTTCCCGAAGCGCATGTCATGTTATCATTCCTTTCAGCGTGACTGTTATCAACTGCTCTTAAAAGATAGCACTAATCTATATTTTGAAAAGTCTGTGGATCAGAGTTCATTGCAGACAAGCACCTACTCTGAACCTGCTAAAACACAGAGCACTGATATGGGAAAGTAAAAATAATGTTAAAAAAATGCCTATATTAAAACTCATGAAGTGAAAGATTGAACTAAAAAAAAAGGAAACAGCAGCAGAAAAGTTGAAAATTGAAGACTAGGAGTGGACGACATTGAATCGCTATTGATACACTAGGCATACAGGCAGTTAAGATGCGATAAATCAATTCCCCGTTTGTTTACGGACTTCTGTTTGCCCGATATATTTAATTTCGTCCGGTGAACGTCGATAATCACGTGACTTTCGGCAGGTTCCACTGTAAATCAGAAGTAAACACCTGATCTCGTGAAGACGGCATTTTGCAAGGCAGCCCTTCCTCGACATTCATTATTATTCGAATGTCGGACCAAGCCAAAAAGGAGATGTGCATTATGATCTGACTCGTGCATAGCGAAGTTTGTCATCCTATCAGAGAAGAGGAAACACTACAAAAGACGAACTTTTACACAATAAAAATGAAGAGTTTGTTTGCAAAAACCGATAAGTCCATATTTGCCAAATGGAGATATTTGCGATTAAAGGTTAAGAAAAATAAAGAGAATAATAAGAAAATTTTTGCTTCTTTTGACCATAACTTCAAAAATATACCTTTATATGTAGTGACGTTTGTACTTTATGACAGAGGCCGTACATCAAAATCTTCAAAAATGGACTTATCGGTTTTTGCAAACAAAGTCTTCAAATATAAAATGCATACCTACAGAGTCATATACTTTCTTGAAAGTAATCTGCTGCGCTTCATTTTACAAAAGTTAATTAGTTTATTATTCAAAAACTATACATACTATAGATATGTCCAAGAATGTATACGTATATGTAAACTATGTATGATGTTAATCTTACATTATTATAATGTATTATAACATACACATACCTGGCTGCATCTACATCTTATCTAGATACTGCACCTCTCTTATCTCATTGAAAGGACGAATTTCTCTCTGCCACTAATTTAGATAAAACCACGCAGCATTCCTATAACCCCTAGCTTCCCATCTCTTATATCGAGTGTTTCCATTTTATCATTGTTATTTTTGTTATTAAATTAATTGTTGTTACCTTATTGCATATTTATATCATCATCATCATCATCACCATCATAATCATAACCATCACAATTATTATTGGTTAAATGTTAGTTGAAAATCCTCAGCTGTGTTGAAAGATGATAGCTTGCTACTTTTAAACCCTTCTTTCCCAGGGACTCTGTACAGTGCGTAGATTTCTATGACAGTCGACACTAGAGCATGCAAAGGGTTAATCAGATGAAAATGATGGATTCGCGTTAGGACTGTTAATGGCGTGACCCGACGCAGGGGAGAGTCGCATCACCGATGATTGATGGCTTTGAGTATTTGTCTTGTCGGTGTTCACCGGCATGATCGTATACAACGACAATTCGAATGTCACGTATTCATGTTCGCAAATGCTGCGATTCAGTGTCGGTCGAATGGATTTCCGAGAACACGCATTGGCAACACGGTCAACGAGGCCTCCACTGTCGCAGTGTGCGACTCTCCTTTTTCAAAATGGCGTTTCTTTCTTCTTTTTTTTTCCTTTTATTATCTCAGTTTCTTCATATATGATCTGATACAGCATTATAGTAATATTGTGGACACACCTTTCAAAACATTCTATCAAATTCTTACAACAAATGTATGATTCCTTCCCAAAACAAGGCAAGTGCCATGTGTCTCGCCCATTCGCGTACAAGAAATTATACGCGAATGGGATAAAAACAGATTAAAAAAAAAAGAGATATAACAGATAAAAAGAGATATAAAAGGGTAAAAATTTAGGGCAAAAAAAAGAAACGTGCCATAAAAACTTAAAGGTCCAGTTCACCTTTGGGAGCAGTGATTTCAAAAATTTTCAAGATATCATATTTGATGCATATGTGTAGGTCTGTTGTATCATAAAACATCCTACCATATAAAATATTTGCAATAAAACCTAAAATATAAGGAGATATCAGGGTTTTTTTCTCAATAAACCGTAACTGTATAAGGTTTAGTCTGGAAATTTTTTATTATAACTATTGTTCACATTTTGTGTATTTAACAACACTTAACATCGATTATACGGATTCAAATTTTGACAGTGGTTGTTTCTATCCCTAACTCACATTTTAGAACTATTTTATAGCACTAATGCTTTCATCTGCAAAATGGTAAATTATGCCTTTAACATTGGGCCCTTAAATTTCGTTGACCTCTGCCTGTGACCTCTGACCTTGTGGTGACCATCCATTCCCCAAGGGACATCTACCATCCAAGTATGGTCACAAACGGACCTGTGGATCAAAGGTTATGACCCATAATAGAAACGCGCCATAAAAACTTAACATTGGGCTCTAAAAGTTCGTTGGCCCATGCTTGTGACCACTGACCTTGTGGTGACCATCCACTCCCAAGGGACATCTACCATCCAAGTTTGGTCACAAATGGAGTTTAATATGGATCAAAAGTTATGACCCATAATAGAAACGCGCCATAAAAACTTAATATTGGGCCCTAAAGTTCATTGACCCCTGCCTGTGAGCTTTGACCTTGAGGTGACCTTGATATGGTAAAATGTGAAACTTTTTATGACCCCTCTTCCCTCGAAGTTTGATTGCAATTGAAGGTTTTGTAGTGTTACGGACAGACGACGGACGGACGGACGGACGACGGACGGACGACGGACGGACGTACGACGGACTGACGACGGACGGACAGACGCCGCAGGCGATCCCTTAGTCTCCCCTCATCTCCGATGGGCTCGACAAAAACTGCCAAATAAGGACTTTGAAACTCATTGCATTATACTAATTACTATTAAAACGCATTCAATTTCAATGGTAACACAGGTTTCTTCGGGTTTTTTTTTTTATTTGAAGATTATGTTAGGCAAGTCTTGATGTAAACTTCCTTGTTGTCAGGAGAAATATGTGTGATGAATATGTGGGTAAAAACTGAATATATAGATAATCAAAATAAAATGTTAATTGGTCTATCTGATCAGACTCGGGATTTAACAGAAGATTAATTACTTAGACTACATACAGAGATAAAGAATAAGGTGAATGTCACTTTAATACATCACCTGGAAAAAAAAAATGCATAGATTCAGCCTGAAATTAGAATACATTTATAAGAGACACTCTTATTACTCAGCCAAAAATGGTCGGGTTAGTGCCTTGCCTGGACGGCATGCTGAGAAGAAAACGCGGACTGCGAGTCAATGTTCCGGTGACATTCGTCTAAACATTACAGCGTATGTTTACATGACTGTGAAAATCGCCAAGTGCCACGCCAGTGTTATAGAAGAAAAAGAATGATGGGGAAAGGAGGGAAAGTGGGAGACACACACACACACACACACACACACACACACACAGAGAGCATGTGTGTGTGTGTGTGTGTGTGTGTGTGGCGGGTGAGAGCGAGGAATGTTACTGAACTGGAGGGAGAGAGGGAGGGAGGGGGAGAGGGTGATTTTTATCTGAATGTGTATAAAATGTTTATGTGCATTCTAGTGTATGTTAGAGTGATAAGGTAATGGAGCATTTGTGTGCCATACATCACATAATGCCATCAAGATATCCGGCCTAGTAACACACATAGTTATCATTATCAACGTCTTCTTCTCCTACATTTACCTCTTATTCTTATTCTTCTTTCCTTTCTTCTTTCTTCTCCGTCCAAAAAGAAGACGTCTCAATTTACTCCGCGGTCTTCATAGATATGATACTTACAGCCGGGACTAATCTACTACCGTAGAAATCGATCCTCGTCATGTTGCTGGGTGTTATCTGTCACGCCCGAGGAAAGATATACCCCTCCGAGATAATCCAGTTATTCGAATTATTTTAAGTGAAGAACTTAATCAGGTTCGCGGGCACCGTCCAGAACGCGCAATGATGAAACTACGGAGCGCACAACACGGGGGTCGCGCCCGAATGTTAATGGTATAAGCATAGCGTTGTGCTTATCCAAAGAGTTCGACGCGCGTTTCGCACCGTCAATTTATCAAATGACTATTGCGCTGTACAAAACATGCAGACAACTGTGTATTTAGCTTAGTGGCATTTGTCTACATCAGTAAAACTGTATGTAGTTTGCATTTTCTTAGTTGTTATTTCCACACCAACGCAATATCATTATGTCAACGCAAATCGGAAGTGTCATTATAATGTGCATTCGGATAGCCTCGTATTCTCAAACAAGAAATAAGTCTGTGATAGAGTTCTCAGCAGTTACACAGGTATACTAAAAGATAAATTTCCCTTTGATCTTAATTATCGGGGATTGCTTGCCTTTATCAGGGAAGAAGTTCTGAATTTCATGCATCTCGATTTTAAAAATACTGAAATGTACTTCAAATGAACACATTCGATGATGAAAATGATATGAGATTATTATTACAAAGAAATAAGACGCCTTATATACAGGCATTTACCTTAAACTTAACTTAAACGTCATTCTTATTATTTACTAGATGACCATGACAAGAGCGTCATATTGCCTCTTTCTTTCTCTCTTCTTTTCCTTCCTTCTTTCTTTCTCACATTCCTTCATTCATTCATCTTTATTTTAAAGAAAGCAACTTGAACCTCTGTACAAGAGAACTGAACTATACTTGGTTACCTTCTGTTGCAAGTGCAGTACATTTCATCCCATCTGTATAGACATCATTATTTTGTCCATCGTTTGATCTTTTCATATCTAGTCTTCAATCTTGGCAAATCGTGACATACCTGATGGATAGTATAAGAGTTTATTTTCATCTTTTTTTTTTCCAAGAAGATGGCTCGTTCCGACAGTTGCCCCCCCCCCCCCCCAATCTTTAAACTGGTAAAGAGGGCAACACACGTTAGTAGTAGTAATAATACCCACAGTGCTTTGATATCCATAGTGCTTTGATATCCATGATACTTTGATTAGATCGTTTCTCACTACTTACCCAGAGCACGAAATTGAAGAAAAACAGTAGGCATTTGACGATGAGCATGCACCCGCCTCGCACTGCCATCTTTCGCTTCTTCCTCTTCTTCTTCGTCCGATCGGTGCTGGGAAGGTTGTGACGCCGGCCGACGCCCGAGGGTTTGGATCCGCGACCCCGCTCAGAATGCTTGCCGTCCCGCAGTTGCGAGGGAGAGAGTGAGCCGAGTATGAAGTATTCCAGGGTGACGAGCGGGGGAGCGGGAAGACCAGAACCTGATCGGCAGTCCAAGAGTTAAATCAAACCCAAACGTCCCCGCATTCCTCTTACACCACTACAGAACATCACCATCACCATCTGTCGCTGGCAGGGGCTGGCGTGATCAGCGCGGCTCCGACGGCCTTGGTGAGCTGGGGACGGAAATAAATATCGGGCCCACGAAAACAAGAACGCCCCGAAACGTAGGTGTCGCAAATACGCCGATTCATCTAAACCTTCGTAAGCATGGCACATGAATGACGAGCTGTCAGTTCGGGGAAAAACCTCTCGCAGCGTTTAAAGAAAGCTAACTGCAATTGCTTTCTACATCAACTGGAAATACAGAGGGAGGAGCAAAGTAAATGTTTGGGGGGAAAATAACGGAATATCATGCATGCAGTAAATTTCTCCTCATTTCTATTTCCCGGTTTTGGGGGAAGTGATAGCGAAAAGTTTTGACGTGATGATGGGTGCTTATCACTATCTAATCCCACAGCTGGGGCGGCGAGATAGCGAAATGTCAGGCTGCACGTAAATGACGTACAGCAGGGGATGAATCAGGCGAGGGTGGCGCGGGGCTCGGACGCGACGGTGCGGACTGTCCAATCCCCCTCGAGAGAATCAAGTCGTAGTCTACTGCGGGGAAAGTCTCGTTAAGGCAAAATCCAGGAACCAATATTTGAAATAATGCTCCCACTCTTGTATGTAAAGTTTAAATAATCTAGAAGTATTACATTTCTTGTAGATATTACATCTTTATGAAAACGACGAACGGAATCTTCGCACTCTATATAGAAAATATGACAGTATCTCCAGAAAAATTTAAGTGAGGCCCTACTTGTCCATGTAAATCAATAAGCATGAAATAAAAATGTTAAAGTGATTGAAATACAAGTAGATAGAATAATTCAAATAGCATAATACCTTTAACGGAGCTACTAATCTATTTTGTATGGAATCGTTTTTATACCTTCCTTTTTTACTGTCAAAAAGTCCAAACAGTGTACACAGTTTAGCTAAACGTGGGTAGAAATAATAACCGAAAATACATCTCCACTCATGACCACTGCACAAACAGAAAAAAAAAGTGTCTGATAATTTAGACTACGCACACACGCTTTTTCGGGCAAATGTCCACTGTGTGAGTTATGTGTGTATGGTGAGTGGTCGGCGTTTGTGTTGGTTGGGTTAGGTGCGGAACACCCAGCGGTAAGCTGTTTTTACGAGCGAGCTATAATCCGGACGGGTGCGTTGTATTCTGTGCAGCAACAAATCTTCGTTAGATGGTAAACTATAAGGGTTGCATCTAACAACATGTAGGCCTATTGATTAACATTCTCTGGTTACGCGAGGAAATAATAACAAAGCACAGTTTTCTGGAATAAGGAGAATCTAAATAATATATCTGTTAAAGTAAAATCCATGCTTACGCTGACGGTCTCCTGCTTCTCAAATGAACTGGCTTTTATGATTCATTCAATGACCATAAATGTTTATTGATTATATTATGTTGTAGTGTGAGATTGTGCTTTTGTTTAGCACCTTTGGAATTTACTTATGTTTTGTCTACTTCCTTATGACCACGATTACACAGCAATTTCCTTACTTTTTCATTCTTTCTTTTTTTACTGGAGAAGAGGAATAAATTACTCCTTAACCCGTTCCATACTGAATTCTGAAATCATCATAGACATAATACATAGGCCAGCAGGTTCCCGTAAGGAACGGGTTAAACAAACATTAGTGATTTGCTTAGAATAATAAAAAAGAGGGTTGGGCGGGAGCATAATGGATCATTTAGATTTCCATAGGGGTAGCACAAAAATAATATGTTGTGAAGACGAAGTTCATGTGAAATTTACCCGAAAGATATATAAGAATATAATACTTAGGAATATTCTACTTTCATTAAAAAAAGCATCAAAAGTTTTGCAAAGCATCATTGCAGAGTGCAGTAATGACAACTGATGAAGTAGCTATACCAGTTCAGCAAAGACCAATCCGCAGTCAGTTTTCAAGTTGTTGCTACGATGATAACAACAATCATTCAATTCAATTCAATTCAGTTCAGTTCAATACGGTTTATCGTGCAAATGTAGAATAACAATCCAGCAGCTCGAAGGCTGATTTGGTTGCTTTACATCAGACTCATAAATGAAATTGAAAATAACACTGATAATATAAACCTATTTAAGAATAAAATACTATGGCGAGATACAATACTTTCAAACATCTTTGTCGCACGGGTCCGCGACGGTGCATATCGCAACAAGTTACGGAGTAAACAGGGTTCTAGACTTCCATACCCAAATTTTATCAATCACTTTCCCGGACCTTTCAAGGGATTTTTACAGGTCATGGAGAAACAGTCGATCACATTATACATGAGATAAGTCCTCACACCGTCCTATTTCCTTTGTTTGTCTGTCTGTCTGTCAGTGTGTCTGTTTGTTTATCTGTGTGTCCGTCTGGCTGTCTGTCTGTCTGTCCCTCTTGAATTATTTCCCTTCACCTTCAACTTCCTCTTTCATTCGTTATCTTGTTCTGTTTTCCACATTAGTTCCGTCTCATATAGTTAGTTTTCATCCTTCTCCATGAAACTACGTTTATCGTTCTGTTTCTTCTTATATTCTTTCTTCTACTCTTCTTCTACTTCTTCTCCTTCGTCAGTTTTCTTGTCCTATCTATCTCTTCTTATTATTATCTCTTTTTTTTAGTTCCTCTCTTTATTCTTTCTCCTTTCTGCTTTCGTCAATAAGAGCCGGGGTGTGCGTGCAAACTTGAAGTTCAGTACATTAAGTGCGGCAGCCGCGGCTGTTTGTCATCGAGGTTAGACAGGAAACACAGTATAACTTTAATACAATATATTGCGCCATCTGTCGACACAAAGTTGTTATATCGCCTCTCCGTAACATCTCTACACGGTATTTTAGATAAGAAATTACGCTCTTACTGACTCGCATCCACAATCCGCTTGAAACTACTGACAATGAGTTTCGGTAACAATTACTTTCACTTTGTGTAAGGACAAAATTTATCATCTTATTTATCAGTGTTATGTGAATGTCGAAATGTTAATGTGTTAAACCCTGCACTCTATTTTTCGTCATATCTTTTTTTTTTTTTTATGTAAATCTGCAAAAGATGACCGCACACACTAGCACACAGACACCAGCGCATATTTCACTTCAACCTCTTTACAATCACACGTCCTGTTTCCTACACAGGCACACACCCGTCTACTTACAGGTTAGCAAGAAGAAAAAAAAAACAAAAGCATGATTAAGATGAATACAGAGAAAAAGATAACGATGTTTTGTCACGCACCATGTGATCGAAAGCTGACGATATTCGTAACAATAATAGTGCCCAACAGAAAATAAAAAAAATTTACATCATTACCCATCATGTACATCAGTTTGAATGCATCATGCGTCAGTAAATGAGATTTTTGCGGAAAGAATGGAATTCAATATCTATTTCATTTTTTTTTCATTTCAATTTATTTTCATATTTCTCACATATATCACAATAAAGTATATGAATACGAAAATTATACAAAACATAATTCAGATGAGACTTCATCAGAATGTACAGAAGTTTGATTTGGTATAAACACGAGGTCTGTATGCATGCGAATTACACTGTGGTCATAATGCGAAAAAATATGATGGGGCCTGCGTAAAAGCATTAGCTTGTACAGCCGCAGGTCCCGTGAGTAATCAGATTAGGGGAAGTTTAAAGTACGGATGTTTTTTTAAGACCAACTATATCTGGGGAAACCGATTAAAACAAACAAAACAAAAAATCTAATTAAATATATGTCACTAAATAAAAATACAGAAACTTGAACAGAAAGGTCACATGTTGCAGCAGTGAACAACAACTGCAGAGATTCAAGGGGTGTGTTGCAGAGTATAGAAAATGGCGTAACTGTATGTCATAAATACATAAGTAGAAGGTGGGATAATGAGATTTGTCGTGAATGTAAACAATACCGAAAGCTCAGAAGTAACATTCCAGCATGGGTCCTAAAACCAAGCATTCCGTGTGACCATAGTAACCGACAGCTGTCACGCGCGAGAGTTTCGATAACCGAGTGGAACAATAGGTGCATGAACAGCGCAACAGGCAGACTGTTCAAAAATAGTGTTCATGGTTAGGATCCCGCCGGACTAAGGTGGGATAGACAGGCTTGTGCCGAAAGGGTGGGTTGGGTGGTGGCGCGTCGCGTTAATGGGAACACCACCCTTCGTCCAAAGCCCCCCCCCCCCCCGGTTTTGCCGAAAGGGTGCGTTGGGAGCGTTGGGTCGCGTCGCGTTGACTGGAACCCCACCCTTCGTCCAAAGCCCCCCCCCCCCCCCCCCCCGGTTTTGCCGAAAGGGTGCGTTGGTACTTTTTCTCATGTAGTATTAAAAGACGAGTTTTGAATTTATATTTAACCTTCAAACAACCATTTCAAAGAGGCTATCGTCCGGATCGGTTTACACTCTATTACCACTTGGTCTACAGCCAGTTGGTCTAATAGACTGTTTGATATCAGTTGGTCTAATAACCAGTTGGTCTGGTCATCATTTCGTCCAAATACTGTGTGGTCTAATTGTTATTTGGTTTAATTACTATTTGGTCTACAGTCAATTCGTCTAATAATAGCCATTTGGTCTATTTTTGGTCTAACACCAATTTATATCATCAAATACCGATTTGGTCTTTTATGAGTTGGTCTAATTCCATTTCGTCTAATCAGCAAATAGTCTAAAATAAACCAAATTTGTCCAATATAAACTTGGTGTACACATCATTAATTTTGGTCCATTGCCCAGTTGGTCTAGCCTTAGTCTGTCTATCATCATTTAGTCTACACCCATTTAGTCTAATAACCATTGATCTTATTGTCATTTGGTCTAATAGCCAGCCTCCTGGTCTAATCAGGTACCATTTGGTCCAA
Organism: Diadema setosum; assembly: GCA_033980235.1. Taxonomy (NCBI): domain Eukaryota; kingdom Metazoa; phylum Echinodermata; class Echinoidea; order Diadematoida; family Diadematidae; genus Diadema; species Diadema setosum. The sequence goes on from CM067071.1 coordinate 15,101,026, forward strand.
TCATCGTTTCGTCTATATGACCAACTGGGTTATTATTATTATTTTTTTTTTTTGGGGGGGGGGCCTTTTTCTACGACTACGGACTACCCTCTGACCCTTCATTGAGGGAGAAAAAAAAATATGTTCATACACATGAAATGAAATTAGGGTAAAGTTTAGGGTCCCTCGCCCCTCCCCCATGGTGCCAGGCCAGCACCCCCAGCAGCTGGACTAGAGATAAGCCACTGATTATCCACATGATCCATGCCCTGTAATGTAAAACAGAAACGGATATTAGACCAAATGGATATTGGACCAAATGAACATTGGACGAACTAAATATTAGATCCGGACGACAGCCTCTTTGAAATGGTTGTTTATAGGTTAAATATGAATTCAAAACTCGTCTTTTAATATTACATGAGAAAAAGTACCAACGCACCCTTTCGGCAAAACGGGGGGGGGGGGGGGGGGGGCTTTGGACGAAGGGTGGGGTTCCAGTCAACGCGACGCGACCCAACGCTCCCAACGCACAATTTCGGCAAAACCGGGGGGCGGGGGCTTTGGACGAAGGGTGGTGTTCCCATTAACGCGACGCGCCACCACCCAACCCACCCTTTCGGCACAAGCCAACTTTACCCTAATTTCATTTCATGTGTATGAACATATTTTTTTTTCTCCCTCAATGAAGGGTCAGAGGGTAGTCCGTAGTCGTAGAAAAAGGCCCCCCCCCAAAAAAAAAAAAAAATAAAAAATAATAATAATAATAATAATAACCCAGTTGGTCATACAGACGAAACGATGATTGGACCAAATGGTACCTGATTAGACCAGGAGGCTGGCTATTAGACCAAATGACAATAAGATCAATGGTTATTAGACTAAATGGGTGTAGACTAAATGATGATAGACAGACTAAGGCTAGACCAACTGGGCAATGGACCAAAATTAATGATATGTACACCAAATTTATATTGGACAAATTTGGTTTATTTTAGACTATTTGCTGATTAGACGAAATGGAATTAGACCAACTCATAAAAGACCAAATCGGTATTTGATGATATAAATTGGTTTTAGACCAAAAATAGACCAAATGGCTATTATTAGACGAATTGACTGTAGACCAAATAGTAATTAAACCAAATAACAATTAGACCAAACAGTATTTGGACGAAATGATTACCAGACCAACTGGTTATTAGACCAACTGATATCAAACAGTCTATTAGACCAACTGGCTGTAGACCAAGTGGTAATAGAGTGTAAACCGATCCGGACGATAGCCTCTTTGAAATGGTTGTTTGAAGGTAAAATATAAATTCAAAACTCGTCTTTTAATACTACATGAGAAAAAGTACCAACGCACCCTTTCGGCAAAACCGGGGGGGGGGGGGGGGGGGGGCTTTGGACGTAGGGTGGGGTTCCAGTCAACGCGACGCGACCCAACGCTCCCAACGCACCCTTTCGGCAAAACCGGGGGGGCTTTGGACGAAGGGTGGTGTTCCCATTAACGCGACGCGCCACCACCCAACCCACCCTTTCGGCACAAGCCGGATAGACAAGGGGTAACATGTAAAGAGCAACAAGAACTATACACTATGCATGCCGTACAATGTAGCTGCTAAGAAGATATTGCTTCAGTTTTCGTTTGAATGAGGTTACAGTGGTACAACTTACAAGTTCCATAGGGAGTTCGTTCCAATATTTGGGCCCAGCGAACATAATGGTTTTTTTCGCGAAAATTGTTCGGGTACGTGGAAGGTGATATGCGTAACGTTGACGAGTTGGATAATCATGAACTGTATAATTTCTTGTAAACATTTGGGAAAATACGTCTGGTAATTGGCCAGTTGAAAATTGAAACATAAACAGGCCGACGTTGTAATAAAATAACTCGGGAATTTTCAAAATTTTATTACTTACAAAAAGTTCGTTCGTGTGGGATAAATATCCAGTGTGGTTAACAATTCTAACAGCTCGTTTTTGTACAAGAAATAACAAATCGATAAGGTTTTTAGAAGCATTTCCCCACGCCAGAATCCCATAGTTGAGATAGGGAGATATCAAAGTTGAATATATGCTCTGTAGAATATTACTTGGAAAATAATAGCTAAGTTTGTTAAGAACCCCGGTATTTCTAGCAATAATTCTGCTTACATAATTAACATGGGTTCTCCAAGATAAATCACTATCGATATAAAGACCCAAAAATTTTGTATTGTTGACCTGTGACAGACCAATGTTGTTTATCTTGACAGAGAGAGGTAACACAGGTAGCGAATTACTGAATAACATATACATCTATATATATCTATATGTGACTCTGCACCACAAAACAAACAAAAAGTCACCAGAAATGGATTTTTAGTTAAGGGCATATTCTAAAAGAGCAGACTCTTAATAAGCTTTAAAATGATGTATAACTCAATTCAAATGGACTCTCCCAACCTATCTTAATATTGGAAAGAAAGCACACACTCTGGAAAAGTTTGAACTGACAAAAGAGGCTCTGAAGTAGATAGTCTATTCAAGCGCTTAATCTTTTCCAAGCCACGCTAGCTGTGCCATGAATGGGGAACCCCCCCCCCCAAAAAAAAAAAACAAACAAACAAACAAACAAACAGGGTGTTAAACACCGGAGCGTTAACAATGGAGGGATTTTCAGATTAAGCTTAAATTAGGCATTCTTTATTAACACATTTTGTCCATGATTAATGACAACTTTCAATGTAGTAGTATTATCAGGTGAGAGTTTCTTCACTTTGTCTCCCTCTACAAATTAATTGTTGATTTACAGATCAGCAGTTGCGATCTTAACAAATTTAATTTGTAGAGGGAGACAAAGTGAAGAAACTCGCACCTGAACCTTCACCCCTCTGAATAATATCTTTTTTTTTTCTTTCATTTCATGCCTTGTCCGCCTTGGACTACTTAACATAACAATGTCGGAATTTCGGAGCATGGGTATTTGTTCCATGTTCATCGTGTCACTGCCGGCAACCAGGGACAGCCTGGTGGTGGTGTCGCTGCCAGGAAAGCAGTAGATGACAGGTTCGAGTCCAACTGGTTCCTGTTTTCCGACATCTTTGTTAATTTACAGATCAGCAGTTGCGATCTTAACAAATTTGATTTGTAGAGGGAGACAAAGTAGAGAAACTCGCACCTGAACCTTCACCCCTCTGAATAATATCTTTCTTTCTTTCAGTGGTATTATCCTTTCAAAAGTTATTAGAGTTGAAAGTGAAGAGTGTGTACAGGATTTTTAAGAAATGAAAAGTGGACTCTCTTAGAAATATCTAATCACACTGTTCTACAGTAAAGTGCTTGAGAAAACCGCTAAAACACAGTTTCCTGTTTGCTTTATGATCCCAAACTTTAACATAATGTAGAAGACTTCCTCTTTCAGAAAATATAAACAACTCAAGATTGGCTAGGTTGACCCATTTCACCTATTTGCAGTCCAAACAAATTCACTGCGTGCGACTTTTTGTTCGTTTTGTGATGCACGGTCACATACACTATGTTCGAGACATAGAAAGGAACAGTATGGACCAATGCACTCCCTCTCGTTTGCTTGGTTCAGCCGACTTTCAATTGTAGAGCACGGATTTAAGGGATAGTATAGTTTTGGTTGAGATGGGGCTCCAGGTTGCCAACTTTTTTTTTTTTTTTATGAGACCGTTTTATGAAATATGTAAGAGCAGATAATTCTGAGAGGAATTCAAAATTCATTTGAAGAAAAATTGTTTTTAAATGTCTGAGAACAAAGTAAAACATAGTGGTCGTAATGAAATGTGCAAATTGATTCCCACCGTCTATTCGAACCTCTTTCTTTTTGGATATATCAGCCATTTTACATGTAGAATCGATTTTTATCAAACAAAACTTTGAATTCCTCTTCGAATTGTAAGTTCTTTCATATGTTTTAAGAGGTTTCTTACTATCTCGCAAAAAGTTAAAATATTGGAATCCCCATCTCAACCAAAACTATTCATCCCTTTAACAATGTGATATCATCCTCCGCTGAAGGATATCCTTTCAGTTGACAGTCTATTCATCTGGAAAATTTAAGAAAAATGCGGGTTATGGCTGTAAGACAATAGTTAAGAGTGTGGCGTGTAAACATAAATTGCTTCCCTCGAGATATCAATGAATGTTATCATGTTACAAGGCGAATGGGTTGCCGTATTTGGCGAAAATTCGCATATACGTAAGGGAAAAAAAGTATTTATGTTTTGTAACGTATACACACGTACACTTACCGGGTGTCCTTTCTGTCTTTCATGTTCCATCTATTTTTCTTGCCTTTCCCTTTAAGGTACCATCACTGTTTTGCATGTCATAGTATTTTGGGCAACGGTCTTCCATGCATTCTTCGATCTTGTATACATTCAACACATCAACATACGAACCTGGGAGTGTATTGGATTGCGCCCCACACACTGGACTGTCATCGGCCCATTGCACTCATTTCGTTGTGGTCATCCCACGAGCCTGACACCCACGATTCATACGGCCCACAAGTTCGACATAAGACTAAAAGGCCCACGAGTCATACAACCCAAGAGTCATACAGCCCATGAGAATTATGCGTTCGACACAAGGCATAAATACAGGCATATGAGTCCGACAGTATAGGCAAACACGGCCCAAGAGACCGACACTGAGTGTCGAACTCATGGGCCTTATTTGCCTACGATCGTACTTATATGGGCCTTATTTTGCCGAATGTCGAGCTCATGAGCCGCATGACTCGAGGGCTCTATGACTCGAAGGTGTCCAACTCATGACCAATATTCATTCGAAATTGAACTTCGTCGATGTGCAGATAAGATAAGGACTTCATGTTTTAAAGCTCGCACATTTATTTGTGGGTTTTTTTTTTTCCTGTTACGTGTGTGTGCATGTAAATTTGATGCTCTTCTTCTAAGTCGTTACCAGTACTCAAGAGTACAATCCTCCTTTGTTTTCTTCCTTTTGTGTAACTTATACATGCTATCTATTAGATTTTTCGACTCCCCAGGTATCAACAACATGTATGCTTCTTTTACGTTCATTCAATAACAACTGTGTGTTGCTGTTGTTGTTAATACCATCATTGTGAAACTCGAGGACTATGTGCTGCTACATACTGACAAGGACATAACTTTTAAAGTGAAGAAAAAATTATTTCTTTAGCATCCTCTCATAAAATACTGGAGATGATAATAAACTTTTATTTCTGCATTGTTCTTATGAATCACCAATGAAAAAAAAAAAATGAATTAAGGTGCATTTTCTTACATTTCATTATTTTTTTTTTCCGCAGGTAAATAGCTGGCTGAATGCCACACGAAACATAACATTTTCTAATAACAATAACATGAAGAATTTTATATCCCATGTTAAGATGATTTTCATTTTCTGGCCGAAATTCTACATGAAGGTCGATCTGCGATGGTTGCACAATTCTCAGTGTCTCAGAATCAACATCCGGTGGCACACGTCGTAGTCTGTGAGAAAAACCTCTGTATATTGCTTTGTTTAAACAAACGTCCGTATGATCAGTGACAAACATTTACAAATAGGAAAGAATCTTCGGAATTCAGATTATGTCTATGTTTTATGTGAAGATGCGAGAAGAGATTGTTTGCAGAAGATTAGGATTTCATAAATGATTAAGTCCTCATTTTCATCGATGAAGATGTACCGCTTATGATTACAAAATACATTAATGAACCCTTTGGGCGCTGTGACATAAAGAGGGGTAAGAATCCCGACAACTAATCAGAGGACCCGAGTTGGATTTCCGCCTAGTTCTTATACATCCTACGGCTTGGACATGTTCCTTGGTTCATGTTTTTACCCACCATGTCCCTCTCGACCCAGATGTATAAATGGGTACCTAGCAACACCGGGGTAATGGTAATGGCAGGGCCCTCTGGAAAGCTACCGTGGATAAATGAGAACTTTTTATTATTATTATCATTATTATCATTGTTATTATTATTATTATTATTATTATTATTATTATTATTATTATTATTATTATTATTATTATTATTATTATTATCATCATTATTATTATCATTATTATTGTTGTTATTATTATTATTATTATTATTATTATTATTATTATTATTATTATCATTACTACTACTACTACTACTACTACTACTATTACTATCATTATTACTATTTCTATTATTGTTACTATTACTATTACTATTACCATCATCAGCAGCAGCAGCAGCAATGATAATAATAATAATAATCTGCTGCTGCTGCATCAGTATTATTATTATTATCATTATTATTATTATTATTGCAACAGACTATATTATTATGGAGGTGTAAGTTTTCTTCGATTTGTCTGCCCTTTGTACAGAGGACAGACAAACCGAAGAAAAATCATACCTCAAATCTTCACCTCTCTGCTTAATAATCTCTTGGTTTCAGACTACAATAATAAAACATTAACTTCGCTCTTTTTCCCCATGTGAACCCAATGAAAAGTGCTGCAGGCTCATATGACAATTTATGTTTCAAAATGAGGTTAATTGGCCAAAACAATACAACCTCAAGGTATTTCCTCGTCTTTCACTGAATTTTCACTACGAAATGTGCCTTGAGTGTACGAGAAAAGGGAAAATAACAACTCCAACCAAGGCCAAAAAGAACGTCCGTGAGACGAATAGTCATAACCATTACCTTCGCCATTTTCTCTTACGTTTGTTCATTGGCATTTTCAACATCATTGTTACTTTGCAACTGATTGGCAAATTGCCCTATACGTCGAGGTAAATAAGCACTGAATTGATCAGTGTTTTAGTAGTAGCCATGATATAAACAAATCATAGGCGTACATACTTGAGCAGGATTCGAACCTACGACCTCCTGATTTCCGGACAGACGTCATCTGCACTGGACCACCGAGCTTCCGCCCGACAGCAAGTGTTAATTCTAATGCTTATAGCATGCAGTGGTATACTGCGTATATTATTCAAATTCATGAAATTCTTCCGTCGAGATGTTTTCATTGCAACTGATTGACTAATTGCTCTACATCGACGTAAATAAGCACTGAATTGATCAGTGCTTTAGAAGTCACATGGACCTAATACACATGGACATCGTATCGTTAATTAATTCATGCACCCGTACATCTCTAAAGCTCCACAAAGACATTTTTAGCATGCTTCACTGCTTTGATCCCATGATAGTCACCGCCAGCAAGCCGGGAGAAGAACAAGATGGCGATTCGAGAAATCTTAAACTATATGCGCAGAAGAAAATAACTCACAAAAATCAAGTAAAGTGAATGTGCAGTTGTGGTGTATGTTAGGAAAACATACCTCAAACAATTTCGCTTGAGAGAAGCAGGCAGTTTTTAAAAGAAAGCTAACATTTTGGTAGAATGATTGTCATTTGTGATCCCAATATTTCACTTTTCCGCAGCTTATTCCAGAGAAAAAAAGGACGGTAATAGTAGAGAACATGCATATCTTGCATAGGCAAGGTCTTAGGCGTGTGCGAAAATGTGCGAATCAGCAATTACCCATCTTTTGACACAAAATTTGTCATGATGTCAGGTTTGCTGCTCCTCATCATCTGTATCTATTCAAAGACATTTTCGTCTGAAAAAAAAAAGGCACATCAGCGAAACAAGACTGAAATGAGGGAAAAGATTCTTTTGTTAGTGACGATACGTGATCACACAATCTTTATTGTCCAGACACCGTCCTGAATGTACTTATTAAGATGCACATAATCATGTGTCGGCGACGATAATTACATCAAAGAAAGACTGCAGTGAGCAGTCCATGTATATCAGGTCCATGGTAGTAGCCATGATTAAAAAAAAAAATCATGCAAGTGTGTGAGGGTGTGTGTGTTTCTTTTTGTGTGCCAAGAGTTATAAATTCTTTTAAAAAATCAACCTTTAACCTGCCACTTGGCGCAAGTGAGATTTTGCCGTCTTCTATTTAAAGGAATGTTAGTTATTCAGTCATTCATGCAAGGATCCAAGTGAAGTGGGTATAAGAAAATGTGTGGAGGATAACTCTACCATACTTCAAACAAGCCAACTTCAAAATGATGGGATATCGTGGGTTTTTTTTTTCTGACTCACTCTGTACTGGTTGCCATATAACATAGGACATTTCAATACGGACACTTCACCTGTAAATGCAACCACTATTTAAAGGAGACCTCCGGATGATTTCAGATTTTACATTTGAACAATTATAAATTAGTTATACTAAGGACAGAGTTTCAGAATTTGTGATGACTTGGGTGAAGAATAAGAATATTTTCAAAATTTAGAACAAATTGCAATGAACAAGGATGATGACATGGCAGAGTCACCATTAGAATGCATGAGTTCGGGCTAAAGGAAGCAGAACAAAATAAGAAGGTATGCATAGATTATACACAGGTGAACTCGCAAGCAAACAGTATTGTAATGGAAATACACTGCTACATTTCTGAAATATGTGAACCTCCTATGTCATCAGTGTAATTTGTTCAAGGTTTTCAAAGTATTGTTTCTTTGCTCAAAAACTACAATAAATTCCACAAATCTATACATGGAGTTGTTTCATTTATGTACTACATCACGTGAAATTATGAAAATCGTCTGGAATGTTCCTTTAATATGTGTATGATGAGTGTATACATGTTAAGTTTATCCCTGGACTAGAAATTCAATTCACTGTTATATAAATGGAATGGGCAGAACTACATTACAATAATACGTTGCGTATAAACACTCACTCTTTACAGGGATAGGTAATGATGTCCCGAACTGAACCCTCAGTGCGTCAAGCCCCCTCTACGGCAAAGGAATGTTTAATCATGAACTAAATTGCTCTCTGTTTCGTCAATAGCACATTGGAGGTATTTTCTGCCCTAACCTACACGCCGAAGTATTTAGCTGAAATGCATTATGCCCCTTACAATTAGCTGTGGTGGACGGAAACGAATTCCGTACAAACTAAACTCGTCTGAAAGTTTAAATCATTTTCCTTATACTTGGCTAATTATAATGGTCTGTTTCGTGGACAGTCAGTGCGTCTGCGTAACTACCTGTAAATATAGTAATTTTCTTAGTGAAATCTTATATATTCTGAGTGGATAAAGCTTGAAGAAAATGAAACACAATTATCCCTATTGCATAATCTATTACGGGGGACATGTTTTACGAAATATCTGAAGGGTTTGGTGGACGTCACATGAAATGCTGAAATACTTTCAGAAGAGAGACAGCCATTAAAGCAATCAATACAAGCTCAATTCAAGGTCGCCTAATTAATGTGCATAGTTTCCCATGTTCAAGTCAGCGTGGTGTCATATCCGAAGTCTCTCTGTCGTTTTGCTTTAATCGCAATTGTTCTGAATGCCATTACTTCTTTGGCAACTTGCCTGAAAATTATACTACCCGCACATTCTCAGCCTTTACGCGGGGATAAGATGTCACGAAAATTACTGGTAGAGAAGAGAAATGTCAATAAACTATTATAGGCTGACAAAAAAAAAAGCAAAACAAGATGACTTGACAAGCGCGCAGAGTTCTGACAAACGCGAACATCTATAAAAGCTTAACAAAAGATATCCTATTAAAAAAAAAAGTTAAAGAAAATGGGGAGTGTAGAAGAAAAATACACCCTGAGATTCTTTCGTGTTGGTGGATACGTCGGTGGCGCATACCAGCACGATCGTCTACAATCCTTATTGTAAATTATTGTTTTGTTTTGTTTTTGTGTGGGGGTTTCTTTTGTCTGTGCAGCTGTGGTAGTTCTTGGCCTTTCTTTTCATTATGGGTGTGGTTACTAATCTTATAACGGTATTCTGATCGCAAGGGCATGAAACAATGGATCTAACTATTCTATAGTCGTTGTGTTTGTTTGTTTGTTTGTGTTTTGTGTTTGCTTTTTTATTGGAGAGGGTTTTGTCGTGAATTTAAAAAAATACTGTTTGTTGAAAAAGTTTGGGATTGAAGCGCACACCGTATTTTATTACAGCGAGACAGTCGTTCAATATTACGTCTATTTCTTTCTTTCATCATAACAATATAGATGAGTATCAAATATTCAAAACCGTAATGGATCAGAATTAATCTCCACGAATTTGTATTAATTTCTTTTCAATTTCAAAAGAGAAGAAAGAAAAGGTATGCGTCCAATACTTTTATCCTAAAAAAAGAAGCTGATAATGCACTTTTTTGTTTAGGGTTTTCTAATCAGACAAGTAGATTTTGAAGTTTTCCAGTAATGTGGTTTCTGAAGAGAATATTTATAGGTTTGTTCAGTACTAATCATTGTTTTCAAGATAAAGGGATGAGCACGGAAGTGTGTAATGATCTACGACGTACCCAAACATTTTGGATAACATGCAGTATTCGATGTGCAAGCCAAGGAAACACCAAAACTGACATATTATGAAATTTGGCCCATTGATTTTTCTCTCTCTACCTCTTTGACTTTCTCTCTCTCTCTCTTTCTCCGAAGATTCGGGGCAACACCCCCCCCCCCCCCCCTCTTTAGAGGATATTTGGGGTCATGACACTTTTTGAAGTGGGCATGTTAATACGTTTACGTTGCTAATTTCTTAATTTCTTAAGAGTGATTATCATACATGCCCTTTTTAAACCCCCCCCCCCTCCCAACCCAACCCAGCCAATCACGATTCGAGACAGAGCACTCGGAAAATGCTGCTTTTTAGTGACAATCATATACTTTTAAAAGACTTTTGCGTTACTTCTTTTCCAGCCGTGAATGCAATTTTCAATAAAAGTCTGCATGTGACGTGTGTGTATATGCGGGGGTGGTGGAGGGGGAGGGGGAACTTCTGTTCTATCCCAACGACGACCCTTGATAAACATTATCATGATCTATGTTTGTTGTGCTGCGAGTGCGCATCATTGAATAACGAAACCCTTTATAGAAAAGGGGGAAGAATTAATCAATGTTATGTGCGATAAGCGAGGTTGAAGGAAGGACGGTCGGAGACTGAGGCGACGGCACATACTGACGGATCAAATTCAAATTTATCCACGATATATCGCCGTTCACGAGATCCTCACCCCACCAGCAAATTGAACAAAACCTTGATGAGCGAATGTTCTGTATGTAGACGGACAACATTATACGATTAATGGCACCAGCAGAAAACATTGAATGTTGTTCCTCGACAAACCTGGCTACTCATACGCAAACATTGACATTGCGACCTTGATCAGTAAACCCCGTGATAACCGACGAGTATACATCTTTAACTCACTCCTTTTTTTTTTTTTTTTTTTTTTTTGATAAGAGGCGAAAAACCTTCAAGAGTTCTGTTTCCGGGAAAGAGTTTGGTAACTTGAGGAACCTGCTGCGTCAAAAAAAAAAAAAAAAAAAAAAAATTATGCAACTCTATGACGCGCTGACGTAAATTCAAACGGAAAGTGAAAGTTTATGGTTGTTTTGCAAGGTGTATAGCTGCATGCTTTAAAGTACACGTGCACTGTCTCCCTCTTGTACGATTCTGACTTGGGGGAAAAACAAGTAAAGCAATTTATTTACGATAATTGTTCCATAAAGTACCATGTCTTGAGTTTGTTTTGAATGTTAACAGCAATTAATTTTCATTTACTCTCATTTGCATTAGTTAGATACCAATGCCTGCGATTTGGTAAGTAATGTTCACCCGCTGGTAAATAGAATATTATGCTATGATCCCCTGGACAGATCAATTCCTATGTTAATAAAACGTCAATGACATAAATTGAATAACCAACAAATAGCAAGGAGATATCCTAGCGGAGTGTTCGTCATACATGTGTGACAAAAACCCCCAAAGCCTGATAATTTCAAAGGCACCGGTAACCCATAAGCAAAGACCGGTCGTCGACCATTCTACGACCCCAGTATTGACTGCATGGTCTTGATGGGCAGTTGCTTCTCAGAGGTCGTAAAACGTTTTTGGGAAGTTGGCAAGTGGTTGTCAGCAGGTTCTTGATATTGCATCAACAACCTTTTGATGACCAAACTTGTTGGCATTTTTTGTTTGTTTGTTTGTGTGTGTGTGTGTGTGTGTGTGTGTGTGTGTGTGTGTGTGTGTGTTTGATTGGTCCTGAAATTCTTGGCAACTGATGGCCATTAGAGTATTATTTCTGGCTCTTCCCATGACGATTTTTGGTTGGCGATATGACGACTTTCTGTCCAATTCCCGAACAATCGCCGACTACTTAAAGTAGAAATTCAAAGCGAAGGCTCAATTTTGTCAATTAGACATCAATGAGAAGCTCAGAAGTCATAGAATGTAATGAGGTGACGTTCCGTCACTTGAGCTATTCTTGAAGATACAAAACGGTCACAGAAATGCGGCGTTCTGGTAGAGCCTGAATACCCCCAATTCGTCAAGAAAGCCGCACATTTCGCCTGACGTCAGGCACTTGACTTGCGAACTCTGCTCGATGAATTTGTGTGCATGTCAATGGAAGTACTACGTGTCTCTCTAGCTTTATATTTTCTTATTGCAAGCTTGAATGGGGACAATTTTAACTAGAAAAACATAAGCAACAATGGAGGAATCTTTCTTTTCCCATCTTTTATTCTACTTTTACTCATATTTCTCAAAATCAAGAGATTTAGACGACTACTGCACAGTCATTTTCTTACGTCTTTGATGTTAGTTCGTATAGTTTATATGAGTCATATAAACCCTCTAACGCAAAATCATGAAGATGGAAGAAATAAGATTGGTAACTGAACATAATGATATGTGTAATGATGAGCAGACTTCCGAAAAGCGACAAAATATCAAGTAGCTAACCAGAGCGGTCCGGAGGTGATGTCATAAACCCACATTTAGGATTGAACTCTGCATGCTCTCTAAAGGAATAATGTGATTACAATTGTTATGACAGCTTTAGAACAGGTTCAATCTTTTCCTCCATTTGGACCCTAAAGATTGATAGAGTAGCAAAGTATGATGTCATAGCGATGCATCGTTATGAAAATTGCTTCTAAAACACCTCATCCAGCCCGGTCTGTGAACACTAATGTTGCTCATCGTGCTCTCACCTCTGGTCCCCACCCAATCTATGGCAACAGACTACTTGCATCGCATTGAACAGAAACCGTGTGTGAAAAATTACACCAACGTTAACACAACACCTATTAACTTACAAACCCTTTGACTGTTTACTAAAGAACCACGCAACAATCCTTTTCGATGGATTTTTTTTTCTCACTTTTAAGATTAAACCATGGTCAGCAACTCAGAAATCGACCCTTCGTGTAAAATGAGGTTGCCATTGTAATACGGGCCTACGAAAACTGATACCTACTGTAGCCTGGTTTTATCACTTGTTTTATTTTCCCTGTTGGATATATCAGGTCAAAGTCGTAACACCTAAGTGTCTTGGTCAAAGATTTCAGCGTCGTAGCAGGATACAAACCCTCGATGTTCCGGTCGACAATTCAAGGAGTGGAATTCGGCCAGGACACGACCTTTAAAGGTAGGGGATACCTTTTACACAGACCTCCCAAAATGCAGCAAAACATTAAATATGAACCTCAGGGGACTTGTTTAGGCCACTGCTGAGAAATTTGGAAGTCAACAGTTATCTACAATTTGAATAATGCACAAAACTCAACTACTCAGTAGTTCTGTGTGTCAGCCACACTTAAGCCTTTTTGTTGCAGTCTTCTGTATTTTTTTTTTAATCTATAAACACAAATCTAAAAGCATAAGAGCTGATGTAATAACATAGAGAGTGAGTGGCAAGAATGTATATAGAAATGTTTGTAAGTTTTGATGAACTTTCTTCACAAAATATACATGATGGACACACATGCAGTGCATGGGTCTGCAAAGGTAGCCTAGTAATGTACTGGAATTTACGGTGAGCCCCGAAAAAAAAAATTCAATTCAAAATCTAACGGTCAATAAAAATGTACTAAATGTTACCTTCCACTTTCAATACCTGATGGGAGTTTCTAAAATGATACTCTCTTCAACATACCACTGTGTTTATACAACTCTTCATTTAAGGCATGCAAATGGGATTCCCTACCTTTAAGGAGAGAATACAGGGAATAGAGAGAAAGCATATGAGAGCAGCTGGGGAATAAAGACAAAAGGGATTAAAGAAAAATGGAGAGAATGCAAGAGAAAAAAAATTAAGAGAACGAAAGACGGATCCACCGAAGGAGGTAAGAGGTATAAAGAGAGAGAGAGAGAGAGAGAGAGAGGGAGAGACAAATAAGACGTCATAATTATAACCTTATTGGATACAACGGGATTGAGAGCTTTAAAGAACACACATCCATGCACGTGCAATGGACACTTTCTTTATTTCAAGGATACGTGTACCTCTTCATAGTCTTAATGTGATCTGTGAATCATTTAGTGAAAGAATAATGTGAACATGATAATTGCTGTTGAAAGTTACTTGATGTTAGCACAATCACAATAGGTAAACATGATAAAGATGTCAAAAATGTCACATTTTATGAAAAGTTTTCATTCCTTCCACTGTGTTACTGACATAATGATGCTGAGCGTAATAACCTTCAGCCTGCCTTTTCAAAGAGGTAAGCCAAAAGTTCTGTCACTGTGTTTGGAAATTTATATCAAATACTTTTTCATTTTCTATATATCGTTGTCAAGTTGTAACATCACGAGCTGTTGTATGTAGAATATTCATATATGTAAAAAAGTAATCATGTCATAGTCAGTTCGAAAAAAAAAACTCATATTCAAATATTTATACGAATTACAGGAGTCGAGAAAAGTTATTTTCCTCAGCATAATTAATTTTTACAACTTCAAAATCATAGATAAAAAATCAGAGTGAAATGGTATATGAACCATTGCATAATGACTAATTATCAGTTTACCCACACTTTACAGCGGTTTTCTCTTGTACAAGGTTGCTAAAGAAATGTGGTCAGGCTTCATATTTACGATTTAATCATTCCATATTAATCAGTTACTATTTTAGATGACTATTACCTCAAACCAATAACGTTAAGGTTTAATTCATGTGTAGAGAGAGAAAGAGAATTGACAGAGACAGACAGACGGAGAGGGAGAGAGATAAAGAGACAGAGAAGCTATATCTATATATGTATATATATATATATATATATATATATATATATATATATATATATATATATATATATATATTATAGAGAGAGAGAGAGAGAGAGGGGGGAGAGATAGAGAGGAGGGAGGTAGAGAGAGGACTCATAGAGGGGGAAGATATAGGGAGATCAGTGAAACAGAAGAGAAAGAAAGTAAACGATGGGGTATGATACGAATAATACCATATGGGGACCTGTTCGGACAGAACAATGATATTTTTTAAGTTTGCAAGTAGTAGGTACCTGTCCAGTACTCGGAAATAATGGTATAAGCATGCATGATAGGGCAAGGTTGGGAGGATGAACTTCCCTATCCCTTTCCGAGGCGATTGCAAGGATTGTGTTTGGATGGGCGGAAATGCTTGAAAGAGATGATGAGAGCGTGACACGGTGTGTCAATGCCGTCAATTGAATACAAGCTCTACCAAATTTATTTATATTGCTGATTAGATATTTTCAAGAGTAAAGTGACATGTGTCTCAAACAGTTCTCATTATTTGTGAGAGTGTTGTCGTATAAAGATGTGAAAGGCATTGCATGTTTGCATCATTATTTGATAAAGTACTATATACCTTTTCCCCTCAGGCGCAAGCAGGCAGTAAAAAAAAAAAGAATAAAAAGAACAAAAAATAAAAGATAGTCATATTAGGATCATACTCTCCTCTACCCAAAAAATGGATAAAGGTCCACCGAGGCATGCTGTTGTTTTCCCCAATAATACAGACCAAATTGGTACTATGTGCAGTATAATATTATACTCGAGTGGATTTTTTCCGCTAATCTATCTTTCAAGAAGTTAGTTTCCCCTCGTCAACAATTACATGAAAATCCGGTTTGAAGAATCTGGTGTTTGAGTGTTTTGTTAATAGTTTTGTTAACCCAGGTCAAGAACTTAACCCTGACCTGAACGTATTGATTGATTTTGAGATACACGCTTGTATGTTCACCTTGAAAGAAAAACTTGAGTCGCATGCAACCTTTTATTTTTTTTTCTGTATAGTGCACAATAAAAAAAATAATGTCATCAAAATGTTTATAATATAAAGTTCCATATTTGTAGTTGAAAAAGAAAATTAAAGGCAGAAAAGTATAATCCCATGTCGTTTCACTCCCTGGGCGGTTTGATTTCACACACAAGCCTGTGAATGCCGTCAACTACATCACTGTCTATCCCAGCAACAAGCGAATTGGTGTTCAATGACGAAGATTCCAGTAACTATGTACATGTATTTTTGTCAAATATTCCTGCAATCATAAAATGGATATTCAACAATGTTTCCCTGAGAGATTAATCATTTCATGAGCAATGTACAGACGAATGACAAAGACATGGCCCTGATAACCTCTGCAGTTATTGACATAATAATTATCAATGTTTAGACCGATTCTGTGAGGCGGTTTGTGTATTATCGGCATGGGCAGCGCCATTACTGCGGTGTCCCGACAGCGTTTTTTTTTTTTTTTTTTTTTTTTTTTTTAAGACGGCACAGATTGGGGCATGGCGCGAGTTAAACCTATGGGAAAAACGTTGGGTTAGGGTTTTTGGTTAGGGTTAGGGTTAGGGTTAGGGTTGGGGTTAGGATTAGGGTTAGGGTTAGGGTTAGGGTTAGGGTTTGATGGTTAGGGTTAGGATTAGGATTAGGGTTAGGTTTAGGGATAGGGTCCCCAATCTGCGCCGTCTAATGAAAACACGCGTCCCGACATGGGCAGCGCCGTTTAATACTGCGGTGTCCCGGCCGACCCCCACCCCCCCCCCCCCCCCCCATCCCCACCCCACCCCCTCCCTACATTATCACGCGCACGGAATGAAAAACTGATGCACGGTTGTTTTAGCCAATAGGCGTCTCGTACTGAGTGCACGAACGCTCGCTTAATGCGCGAACCTTCGTTACAAGTGCGCGTATTCCTGCTACAAGTGCACGATAAACATGTTGCCCGTGGGGTGGGGGAGAGGAGGGGGGGGGGAGGTAGGCTTGGACACCGCAATTTGAGCTATTAAATGGCTGCGCCCAGTGCCACAAATTGTCTGCTGCCCTCAACGAACCCGAATCGGTCTACAGGCTTGCTGAATAACAAACCTTCAGTCCTAATACTGAACCCCCTGTCATCTTGAGCCGATCCAGACAACTCTGTTTTGGAATGATACTACTGTAGTATTAGCTACGGATTATAATGGAAATCACTATGCGTTTATTATTATTGTTGTTCTAGTGTTACTGCTGTTTGCAGTCTGTTTCGTTTGTTGTTGTTGTTGTTGTTGTTGTTCCTGTTGTTTTCGCTTTCATTTCGATTGCAATGCGACTTTTTCTAAGCGTTTGCCGATGATGTCGGAGACGAGATTCTGAAATAAGTTTTTACAGCAAAGTGACGGTTTCGCATGCTCATGATATGTGGAATATAACCATCAAAGCTACAGAAGGTCACGCGTTAATACACTATGCCTACATGCTCAGATGAATATTTATGATGGTTTTTGCAGACCCGTCTAGCTTTCATGCTTTTGGTTCCGCTGCCGTCACGATAAATCGATAGAATCGTCGGAGTCCGGTGGACTATACATAAGACTTAGTTATCATGGCTATCCGGACACATCTTACTGTAATCTTGACTATCTTTACAACGCACCACTGCGCGTGACCCCCAAACATGGAATCGACTGTCTGAATACTTCTCCGTTCACCTTGCTTTATCGATTTTTTGTTCATTCCGATTTCTTTGTTTTCTTTTTATATCTTCCTTGGTATTAACATTTCAAAAGAACAAACAATAGTTTTGGTTAAATACGTGATACACTTTAGCAAAGCGCAAAATTCACGCTGATTCAGAAAATAGTTTAAACAAAACATTGTAAAGGAGTCCTCCTCGAAGAATGAATTGTATTTTTTTCGGGATGTTTGTTGTCATCTATGCCATTGTCCAAAGCGTCTAGGAGTTCAATTTCCGTATGTTACTCCTGTTCATTTTCACGTCCCTCTATTTCCTTGTCTTTTTTTTTTCAGGCGTTACAATATTACTTTTTTTTTTTCTCCAAAACTATCATCTGTTTCTCTTGACATGCTTCTGCCGAAGATCGCTGTCCCCGTTGTGTGTTTAAGTTTGCTATTTGTCTTCTGTTTGTTAGTCTTGTCCATGCCGTTTTGTCCCGTACAGCCTTTTCTTCAGTAGTTGTTTTGTTGTCTAGTCTTGTTTAATGTTTGTTCGCGTCTATGAAAGTGTATTTATCTATTAATCTCATTTTCAGTGGGCTTCCAGACTTCTTCCTCTTTTGTGTGTGTGTGTATTAACGATGCTTCAATTTATCTTCCCATCGATGTTCTTTTCCAGAGGGGTCCACATGCTACAAGTTTTGTCTTTTTAGTGTGTCCCTCCATTTTTTGCACTTTAAGCAATGTTATACATGTACTTCACTTCGACCACTTTTGTTTCTTTTTTTTTCTACAATGTATAATTACTAGAAGGTCTTCAATTATTGTACAGTCTTTTCATTTCACAATGTTCTGTTTACCTTATTCTCTGTTATCTAAGGAAGTGAAACATATATGTTTTTTCGAAAAAAAAGAAATAAACTTTGAATTGAACTGAAAACTGAATAATAATCAATGCATTTAAAGTCAATGGTACAATAAACTTATTTATCAATATGTGCATGTTAACCAGTATAGATTTAGCCGTTCTTCATCAAGTAAGTAGTCATGGTATTGTAGGCCTATACATCAAAAAAAAAAATCATACATAAAAAAAAAATTCTTTTTTTTATGAGGGATTGTTTTCCTTTCTCTATATCCTGCAGACCAAAATCAAATGCGATCGAAACGCCTACATACCTAGGCATAGAATTACAGTGTTTTTACATAAATTGTATTCCCTAGTACAAGTCTCAGAATCGACACTATCTTTTTACATTCTAGTTTCTGCAGTTTGTCCAGATTGTTTGCGTATATTCACAGGTATTCAGTATATTTCCATTTCATGTTGAATCTGTTTGGCATATCTTTTCGCAAATTGCACAACCGGGCATTATGTACACACCCAAGAAAGAAATGAAACTCGAGTCCGCTTTCCCCTCGTAATACCAGCATCAAATCACATACCAATGAAGTGCGCAACAGCTATATAGTATGTTTAGCTATATAACTCTCCTTATCGAACTCGTTTAAAATGCACAGTAGAAGTGTATCGATGGTGGCATTGTTTTGTCTCTGCGTGAAGGTTACGGTTATAAGAATCTGATGTATAATGGCCTGTCGGTTAAGACTGATGACGTCATAATACGGCCGATGCTGCGTGATTTTCCTCGCCGGGGGTCAACGCTCTGTCCATGATAAACTTGCAAGCCATTGTTTAACGCTGCACTGCGCATGCGCTTCTTTCGCAAGAAAGGTCATCGATTAATGATTACCAATACAATCAGACAGTTCATGTGCACATTTTGGTTCCACTGATCTTTCTGTTTTTGTCAGTATATGTACAATAGGCATGCACTGCAATCGTCTCCTATGTGGGATAATGCATTTAAAGCTTGCCCAAAGTAACATTATGGAATTTATCAATTATGTTAAAACAAGAATGAACATAATACGTAGACCAGGTGACCTGAACTGTATTTACAACCTTTTTTTCTACTGACTTTGTCAAACACCAGGCTTGCTGGCAAGCACCATCTATAAGGATGACATGAATAATCATTGCAAATGAACAGACGCAATGAACTAAAAATGAATAAAATATCTGTAAACATTAGAATAAATAAATAAATAAATGTCTGTTGATACTAATGACCGTTTTCTGCTCATGAGCAATTTCGAACTTTGAACTGGCTCATTAACAATGTTGTTTGTTTGTTTGCTTGTTTGTTTGTTCGTTTGTTTGTTTGTTTGTTCTCAGGTATATACAGGTTTGATCATTGTGTGCGGCGTTAATGTGACTAAAAATAATGTGCAATTTGCCTATCCGTACATGCGTAACCTCGCAAGTGCTTGCATGACATATTGTGTGTTTTGTGTACGTGTGTGTGTGTGCGGGTGTGGGTGTGTGTGGGTGTGTCAACGTGTCAGTGTGTGTGCGTTTGCGGGTTGTATGGCTCGACTTCGGTCCCTGGGATTTCCCCGCCTCTATATTTTGTTTGAGAGTATTCGACCTGCTCTGAGTTGGCAAGAAGTGATGTCAGGCGACACACGTAATTGAGTTACTGTCTCCGGGACAATTAAGTCGGTGTAATCACTGCTTTAGCTCAGGCTTGAGTATTGCCCATCAAAGACGCGTATAGGCTAGACCGGCTCACCAAGCAGTTAGCTAGTCGTTAGCGTGATTTTTTTTTTCTTCAGAGATTTACCGATTATTCATCATTTTCCTTCCCGCTGGGTGTCCCCGCAGATCTTGCGTCTCCCAGGTCATATTCCGACGCAGGTGAGTGTTTGAGTCTTTCTTATTCTTCTCCATTGTATTGTTCATCTTCATGTTAGCTTTCACTATGCATAACGTTTTCCATATTTGCACACCCACAAATTACTGAGAGGGATACGATGTACTCTCGGGCTTTCACCTTCTACCCCCCCCCCCCCCCCCCATCCGATTTTCTCTTTATTTCCACATTATTCACTCGCACTGTGGAATTCGTCTGTTGAATGTCATAATGAATATAGGACCTCAAAGAAGCACAATAATGAGAAAATCAATCTTTATTCTGATGTCAACGAGATTCGTTTAGATACATTTTGTACACACAAAAAAGGAAAGGAACAAGAAAGAAAAAAAAGTTGTAAATTTAATGTTTATTAAAGCTAAACTTGTGCAACAGTCTTTTCTAACCAATATATTGTGTATAATTATGGGTGGAAATCGTAGTTGGCCTGGCGAGAGTATAGTGGAAGTAATGTGACTATTATAACAAACACCTAGAGGAAAGACTAGTAGATCTTGTTATACAGCGATGATATCATACTTCTTGTTACAGCGGTCTTCCCCACAAGTCAAAGTATACTTCGTTGGCTTTGCCGGTGCCCTGTCATTATTCCAGCTGTTTAACATTTATCTTTACATACGGAACAAGAGAAAGAAAATCGTCTTCTTTATTTTCTCGTACGAATGACATAGCTTCATGGTTCGACTGATCAACTGTTGTCAAAATAATTGCAGTTTTGTAGACACACTGGAGTGACATTCCTGTTAGGCCTTGTATAGAGCTTCTGCAGGTGGATATACGATGTAGTAACGCTTACATTTTCTCATGCAAATCTCTCCTGAACGAGAAGCCGGCTTAAATTAGAAAACATTACAAAAGTCATGCGTACACATAATCATGAAACTGGCTCGATTTAACGAGTTAATAGGTACATACCAACACAAAGATAAACTATAGTTTTTACATGGGGGATTCTCAAATACTCAGTAGATAAAGTCCTAGTTCCAACATCTCAATCTCTCTCTAGAAAAATAAAAGAGAGGACAAACAAACAAAGCATCAGTAACAAGTGTACCAACACACATAAACATGAACACACGAGCAAACGCGTTGTCGGCTTTTTTTTTTCCCCGGAAGTTATTAACATGTTTCGAGAATTCATGAGGGAAGGAAGTCTGTAAATGAATAGTATCCTGCCAGAGATGTCGTTTCTACAGTAACTCCTTCTTCTCCTCCTTTCTCTTTTCTTTCTCCTTCCTCTCGTCCTTCTCCTCGTCCTTCTTCTCCCTTTTCTCCTCCTCCTCCTCTTCTTCTTATTCTTCTTCTTCTTTTCATCTCCTTCTTGTTCTTTTCTTCTTCCTCAGCCACAATGGGATATGCGAGTATGTCGAAAGTTGCACATTACATTCATTTCAAATCTTTGGAGCACGGCAGCGCTTCAAGGTTGAGGCAATTGAAAAATTAAGCATTTGCAATTACCAGATTTGCATCTTATCATCGGCCTTTTTTTTTTAAACTTATTTTCTTCGAGATGTCTTTAACAAGAGCATGAAGCCTATATAGTTAGAACGGCATAATATCTCGCATTCCTTTGCTTCTTAGATCAATATCATGTTGCCCCTTGCAAAACATTTTTTTTTTTTTGGGGGGGGTAAGGTAAATTCCCCTGAGATCAGTTATAACTCTTCGGGGTCCAATGGTAAAACGTGTGTTCATTGGGAATAACAAGAGAGAAAGAAATGTACAACAGCGGGGGGGGGGGGGGGGGGGGGGTCTGGCAGGACCGGTGTAGGAAGAGTCAAATTTCATCACTTTGTTTTGCGTTTGTCTTGTGCATTCGAAGACAAACAACATCTGGCTGGACTCGTAAATACCGAGTATGTAAAATCTTCTGTTTTAAAACGCTGCTTTCTGAGTATAGTCATCGATGAGGTTAAAACGCCATCGACCCTTTGAACACGGGGGCCTGCGTGGTACTATGAATGGGCGACTTAACCCAAATTCCATTTAAACATCAACCCAGTGATGTGTCGCAGTGCACTGGTTATGAAAATGTACGCATGAAACGGCGATTTTGGATGCTGTTGTTGTTGTTGTTGTTGTTGCTGTTGTTGTTGCTGTTGTGACCGTGCATGTTTAGAGGAGAACATGCGTCTACACATCGCCATGTAATACATGCGTTGTAATATTGTTGTGTTTGTTTTCTGGGTTTTTTTCTGTTGATTACCCCCCCCCCCCCCCTCCCGTCAAAGCGTGTAAACGATTAATCACCGTCTTTATAATAATTGTGACCACGAATGTTGTCTTTCTATTGTTTGGGTTTGTCATCGGGTTCTTGTACAAATGACAGCTTCCTGCAAGTGCTGTTAGAGGGGGATACATCTCAGTTTGGTTTATTTTTTAAGCTCTTTAGTGAGTCATCAATATAATGCGTGATCACATTAGCAACATGTCTTTACAGTGTAAATGCGGAGAAATTGAATTTTTCCTTCAATCAGGCAGCAACAAATGATCGCCACGAGACTATAATCATAAGTTTTTATGAATAGTCCACATGATCAGTATCGCTTGTTAAAGTACATTATGTCTGTGACAATAATCTATTTTTAACTCATTTATATTTGGCTATCATAGTCCAACGCATTGTTACTGTTAACCCATCCACGTGCACTCGACATGCTAGCATGTATAGCCTCCTGGCTAGACACATAACTGTAGAGAAGATTCGCTCCCAATATTAATTGACGACTGTGAAATAAGAAATTGATCCTTGCTTTATAAGGATATTATATCAGCTTTATTATACAACGTGGAGTACGTGGAATTTGTACAGCATCCCTCCACTCCTCCATATCTAGAAAATGTCGGCAATTCGTCCTTTGGACTTTATACGTTTTTCAAGAGACATAAAATTCACTAAGTGTTTACTAGTGTGTAAAATGTTTTAATAGTTCAGTCTAAACACCTTTATCTTTGGAAAGGGAGCGAAATGTCGTACGTAGTCAATTACCAGTCACGGTAGATCAGTGCTGCAGCAAGCACATATATAAATTTAGAGTATAGGACCCTATAGTATGATTGTGTCAGTATCATAAATGGATCGAAAGGAAATACTAATTCCAGGGCATTCACATGACAGTGTTTTACAGTTTTGGTAATGAACCTCATTTTTGCTCCCCGCATCTTGTTTGTGTGTTTGATGGTTTGGTGGTTGGTTTTTTTTTTTTTTTGTCTTTCTTTTACTTCCATTTTCTTTGATTCGTTATGATTAGTCATCTTTAACAAAATAATCATTATTATTGTTACCTTGGTGGGAATTTATACCTCCGCAAGTGGAGGCCGTCTCTTTAATATAACACACGCAGTATATACATTGAATTTACATGTTCATGATTCCAGACAAAACAGTATATTTATATGCATTATAATTGTCGTGACGTCACTGCTTGTGACGGGACTATTAATGCAGCGAAGAACCGTTATATTGCCTGCAGAAAAGTCACGTCGAGTTATAATTCCAGACTTTTAAAATTCCCCGACGGCGCTATAGAATGAAATATGATAAACCATGATATATACCTTGTCTACACTGCAACACTTCACGTCTCCCCATCTAAATTTGCCTTAGATTCTGGGGTAGGCCTAAGTTTAGAATCTTTTATATTCAGATGTCTGTTATCTTTTTAGGGGATATCGTTAAAAAAAAAAAAATCCATTATTGTTGTGTCTGCTGCTATTCTCTCTTCGTGTTATAAAAATTTCAATTCTAACGACTGTATCCGAATGCGAAATCACGAACTTACTTTTACACAAAATGTTTTTTTTTTAATGATTAAATCACTTTTCTTTTCTCTTTTCGTCCCCTCGCCTATAAAACAATGTCTCAGATAGAAGTGCTGAGTGTTAGAAAAAAGAAATCTTTTCACATTATATTCACGGCATGGTAAATTTTTTAACGGTTATTCATTGTACAAGGGTGTGTTTCACAGCAATGTGAAGCATATTCGCGAAGGCAGGAACCCTACAGAGATAAATTCATTTAAAACAAAACAAAATGAAAGCAACAAAACCTAGCAGACCTTTCCTTTGAATCTCTTGATGACTGTTAAAAGCTACGAAACGGAAGGTGCGTGAACGCTCGTGTCATCGTTTGCGGTTACTCCGGGTCAGGGCTGCCGCTAGGTGTAGAGGTGGCTTAAAAACAAAAACTGAAGAAGAAGGAGAACAAAAAAAAGTATATAGGTTTGGGGCAGAGATGTTTCAAAAAGGAAGTTTGGTTCCCCTGAAAAACGTGCCATGCTTGAAGTCCAGAAAGCAGTCAAGGATATTATAAGCGGCCAAGTGATAAGGCTTATTTAAAGGGATAGTACAGTATTGGCTGAGGTGGGAATTCAGCTTTTAACTTTTTGCGAGATATTAAAAATGACTTTTTGAAACCTACTCTGAGAGGAATTCAAAGTTTATCTAATGAAAATTGGTTTTGAAATACCTTAGATATCCCAAAACAAAGTGAAACAAAGCGATCCTGATCAAATAAACTTTGAATTCCTCGAAAATCATATGCTCATTATCTCAAAAAAATCACCATCATAAAAATGTTGGAAACCTCAAACCCTATTTCAACTGAAACTGTACCATCCCTTTAAAGCAGGGTTCCCATTACTTTATCCATGGCACCGTGTGTGCATGGATTCCGTATATTATACTGATTCATTGTGAGACCCCTCACCTTGTACTTCGTTCATCAATCATTCAAATAAAGTAGTATAAGCAAATGATTATCTACTGCGAGGGCGATTTTAGATTGTATCCATTGCCCGAAAATAGGAGATGACCATTTGCTCTATATTCCAGATCGACTAACACACTTGAGATTTCATTAAAATGTATTCCATCAAACACGCAAATTTTTATTTTATATTCGTGCTGAATATTTTAACACAAGCGGTACAATCGCAGCCCGCGGCAGTCGAATGAACGAGACTTCATTAGATATGACACAGTTACAAGCAATACTGATGTATCAATAATTGATTGTGCGATGTGCAAGGATGTGTGCCACTAGAACTTATTGGAGCATATTCTACCGGACTTGGCCGTGGCCGATATTGATGCGAGCAATATACCTTTTTCGACTACTATCGCGGGTATGGTAAAAAGTGCTAACAAAAAGCATATCACAATATGTGATAGCACCACGGTATAGATGTTGGGAGAGAAACATCTCACGTGTTCCAAAACCAATTAATCCCATTGGTCGTTGGTCAAACATACTTATGTGTGATATTAGTTTAGCTAAAATCATTTTCATGCATGTGGTCACCTTTAACACATTCTTAACCCTGGAATACTAACTGCCAGTGTTTCCTTGACGCGTGACTAAGTCGTGTTGTTTGTATGTTGGTTGGTTTCTTTCTTTGTTTGTTTTTAGTCGGAGGTAAACACCTGATATTTAGATACATTACAATCGATGCACGTATGATCCATGCACACCCTGCTAAAAAGAACACAGTGCCCCACAGTGTGAAACGCAATGTCCCACAGTGTTCACAATGTGAAACACAGCGTGAACATAATTGGGAACACAGTATGAAATCTGTTCACACGGTTAAACTCGAGCGTTTTCTAACATTAAGAACACATTGTGAATCATCGATTCACAGTGTGAAACAGGACATTACTATGTAAACACTCTGAAAACCACACCATAGTGTGGAATAATCTTATTGTTAGATTCCAGCGTTTTCACATTGCCGACTATAAAATGTGCCAGGCATGCAATGTACCTTTATGATCGCGATATCTTTACATCATTCAATGTGTGTGCGTGTGCGAGTTTATGTGCGTGTGTGTGTTTGTGGGTGTGTGTTTGTGGGTGTATGTTTAGTTTGGTTGTAAGGAAAAAGTTAAAAAAGAAATATTGCAGAAACGCACTGACTGAATGACTCTGTCATTAATTGATGTCCTGATCATTATGGTATAAGATACCATTAGTACCCCAAACCCGAAATACGCGATCTTTTACAACAGAAAAAATAAAACAACATACATGTAACTTTTTTTCGGAGATGATATAAGCACTATAGATTGGAATGAAATAACAGCAGCAGGATGATTTTAAAGAACAAAATAATTATATGATCTTAGTAGACGGAGTTACATAAAAAGCTTCGTTGCAATGGTCTACTATACCACTGAATTAAGATAGTCCGAAAGAAAGAACAAATGGTGATATGGTTCTATTGGGCAATTACTCCCTGGACTATTACCCCAGACCATTGCCCTGACACTAACCCTATAATACTATTGCTGAACGTAATCCTAACCCTAACCCAAACTCTATAGCTCTAACCCTTATCTCTACTCTACCCTTATCTGATACGCCTTGTACTTGTATCCAATAGCATTCTAGATGAACAGTGTAGAAAAAAAAAAGAGCGATTCTACTAAAGTGTGGGACCCATACTTTATTACGATCGCTTTGTTTTACTTCGTTTTTGGGATGTTTCAATCATTCCAAACCCGATTTTCATTAAATAAACTTTGAATTCCTATTAAAATGGTATGTTCTGTACCATATCATAAGTGTTTTCTTGGTATCTCGCAAAAAGTTAAAAGCCCAATCTCCCCCAATACTGTGCCATCCCTTTTAGATAGTCCGAAAGAAAGAACAAACGGTGATATGGTTCTATTGGGCAATTACTCCCTGGACAATTACCCCAGGCCATTACCCTGACTCTCACCTCCCTGCACTAACCCTATAATCCTATATTCCTGAAAGTAATCCTAACCCTCTATAACCCAAACACTATAACCCTAACCCTTATCTCTGCTCTAACCTTATCTGATTACGCCTTGTACTTCATCCAATACTTATCCAATAGCATTCTAGATGAACAGTGTAAGATGATGAGGGTTCAAACAAAGCAGACGGGGCATTATTGCGTGCTATCGAACATTTAAAATTCCATGCGTCACTGTTAGCCAGGGCCTCGATCTCCAAGGCAGCTGACGTCATGACATGCAACACACCAGCATGCAATATACCAGCACTTTGTCAGTTTTTGTGTCAAGATTTACTGCCAAAAGGAAATAAAACACAGCAAGTCAAATTTCGAGTAAACTGAAGACAAGTTAATGAGTACGTAACCCACAATGTAGTTTTAAGGGTTTTTGTTCAAGATGGATGTCGACCCTTCCTCCCGAAAACAACAATAAGTATAATTATATATAATAAATGATATAATTATATATATATATATATATATATATATATATATATATATATATATATATATATATATATATATATAAATATATATATATATCTACTTTGAACTTGTTTTTAGTTGTGATGGCGTCGACTTTTAGTCGTTCGCATTTTATAGTGCAAATTGTTCCGCTCTCATCTAAATGAGCATTCAATATACGCTTCTCCACTCTACTGAGATTAACCCCATTGTGTTTCTCTTCTCTTCCTTATTTTTCTTTTTTGTTGGTTTTGCTTTCTGTTCTTCTGGGGCCCTGTTGCACACAAAGGTGCAATTTAACATAAGTTAGAAAGTCAAACATAATACGTCAGGTATCAGCCAATCAGAATTGAGTACTAGTATTCATAGATGTATGTTTGATCTTCTGACTTACATTAATATAAGCTGATCTCAACTTTCACGCAGCAGGGCCCAGGTTTAATTTTATAATATGCAAGTGATGGGTTCCACTTTTTGCTATGATTGCTTTGTTTTGCATATTTCAGCCATTTCAAAACCAATTTTCACCAATTATTGACCTCTGAATTCCTCTTAGAATTGTATGCTCTTTCATATTCTGTAGGATGTTTCTCATTGTTTTACATTAAAGTTGGAAACATGAAGTCCCATCTCAACCAAATTACGTCATTCTTTGAAATTGCATGGCCTCCTGCCCCATCCTTACAAACCATCGAGAACGGGAACGAAAAGAGGACAACTCGCCCCACTTAACCCAGAGACATCTTGGGGAATTCCCCGAATGATGTCAACACATGCAGAGATCCGCATCAAAGTTCAGTTTACCACATACCGCACACCGCACCCCCAAAAAATATTTACCATTCACTATAATATCAATAGGGTGACCAGTTGGTCATCTTTCGCTTTACCTCTGGTTTTTCCCAAAGAGTATTATGCAAAAGATAGACGTCACTGCCATCTCACGTTCCTGGGCATGCAGATTTCGTAGATTTGTCTCCCAGTTTGCCCTTGCGGTCTCTTTCCCTCTCTCTCTCTCTCTCTCTCTATCTATATCTATATATATATGTATATATATATATATATATATATATATATATATATATATATATATATCTATATATATATATATTTATATTTATATATATGAATATCATGTGTTTAATTATGTTATTTAAGCAAAGGTTTGTGTTAGTTTATCTGTTGTATTTGTATACGCAAATAAACATGTACAAACACATACACACATTATTGCCCATCTATTAATGATTTTCTACCAAGCTTGATTCTTGCGCGTTATGTGTCTTCCTTCAGTCCACAATCCCAAGTCACATTTCCTTTTGTCTCCATGCCACAAGCAGTTTAGTGTTGACAATGTATTAAAGATGACATACCATACATTAAAATTCATAGGGTCAAGTCGCGAGTAATTTTGATTCACAATTGAGTTTGGGCATTTGTTGTTGATATTGACGTATAAAGTTTCATCAGGCAAGAAAACTCATACAGTATGGCAAAAGGTGATATAAAGTCTGCGTCACTGTATATCACGGGCATTGTACGTCACTCGATACCACCAGTTTGCGTCACGAAGTGACATGATTTTCTATTTGGTCGAAAATGACTCGAAAGTCACTTGCGAGGCGAACAGGTGGTCCGTTGCATAACGAGGCACAGTCACACTGCGTGTGCTATACGTGATCACACGTGCGCGAGTGGTTGTGACCGTGACGCGACTCTTCGATTCTTTCACCCGTGCGGGCCTCACGCAAATATCGATTGAGTATTAAAGATTGAATGGTTAACAAACAATACATTTTCTTTGCTGTGCGAGAAAGAGAAAAGGTAAGGTAAAGCAGGAGGCCTCACTAACATAATACACTGCAACGATCTTGCTCGAGATGTATGACTACGTGCAGCCGAAGACCAAGCAAGGATCACTGCTCAACCCTGCCCGAGCTAAACCGAGACATTTTATGGAAGTTGCTACCCTGGATTTGCCAAATACATTGTGCTGGGCATATGAATTGCATATCTGGGACACTAATCGGATAATGGCGATATCACTAATGATATCACTAAAATTTGCTTGTGTGTTCGTTTGTTGCTATTTTTTTAATGGATATAGCATCGGGGCATCTAAGATCAAATTTCGTTTTGCAATATCCGGAGAACTTCGGATAATTCATATTTATAGTCCCTGTACCACTATAGAGGATTATAAATTTTAACATGATCATATTTGATATTTTTCGATACTTTTTTTTTCAGACGATTAAAGCGTGTTTGTCTGTGTCAAAATAATCGCAAAATGATCCAGCAGAGCGTTATGAATCTGAAGAAATTCGAAAGAAAGGGTAATGTCAATAAAAAAAAAGGGATATAAAAGATTATTTATCATCAAACAGTTATTCATTGATTTCATTGTGTTTTTTTTTGTGTGTGTTTTGTGGATTTTTTTGTGTGGGTTTTTTTTTGTGTGTGTGTTTTGTTCTTGTTCTACAGTCGGCAGTGGTCAAAACGGTACAAAATCATGCAAGTCTGTAGAACCAGAGGTTTCAATTAGATTTTGTCTGAATTTGTCAGAGAGAATGGTTGTACTTCGTGCTGCTGCTGACAAAACTTCATTTGAATACTTTCTGACAGCTGGGCAACTCTTTTGTACAACGTTCAATATCGCTAGAAAATAGCGGAAATACAACAATTAAATCACACATCATATTGGTGCGATGATAATAATAGTGTTTTAACACTTGTGTGCGAAGGAAAAGATTGCACGTGTGACAGAATGAGCATATCTTTTCATCCATAAGTTCAAAATTATTTTGTACCAGTTCTATCTGAGCGTGTGTGTGTATGTGGGGGAGGGAGTATTTGGTCATTAACCCCCTTTATTTCAAGGCCATGTGGGTGTATAGAAGGAAAAAAAAAACAACAGCAAAGGGAGCATAAAGTGTATCAGAACCTTGACTGGTCTATAGCGTTGTCCGACCGTCGTGCGGCCACAACCGGAAGGTCATAGTCAGAGGCCGTAGTTAAAGGGGACAGGTTTTTCCCAGAACATAGTATATGAAGGTCAAGCCAAAGGCAGAACGATTATCAGGAAAACACTCGATGCAAGTCTATGGAGAGTTGGATGAACCATTCAAGGGCTCACACCCGTGAATACAATGGAATATCCCGGACCCCATCACAAATTCGTACCAAAGATACCAAAATAAATGACGAAAAAAATTAATTAAAAATCAATGATGTAGTTTTGCAAAAAACTGAATAGCTGTAGATATTGAGTATGAATTTCTCTACAAACTGCATTTTGGTTGGAAGATGGAAGTTTTTCTGATGGAATTTGAGGGGACTATATTTCATTGGGTACGTGTAGGGAAAATAGGTGATTTTTTTTTTAGTGACAAGAACTCGTAGTCTGGCTTTGCGGACATCTGGACAGAATTTGGGCTGAAGAATCCACCCTGAAAATTTGATGGATGAAAGGGTATATCTCACTTGTCCAGGTTAGTGAAGCTGAAACACCTCATTTCTCCCAGCTATTTTACAGAATTTTTTGAAATTTGATTTTTAACACACATCCCTATGGGGAAATATTTATGGGTGTGAGCCCTCAAATGCTATTTGTTATTTAACCCTTTTTGCGCCAAAGAGTAAAATGTGCACAAATTCCGCACACTCATCAGGAAATAAACGTGCCACAAAGAAGGTTTAAAAAAAAATTTGGTTGATCCCGCGTGTTGCCCTACATGTATAGGGAAACTCTTTACATACAACAATTTTTATGTCACAATTATTAAAACGATGTGAACGGAACCTCAGTCATAAATTTCCATTTCCATCGTAATTATGTATCGGTGTTATACATGTAGTTTATAAATTTATCTTTTACTAACTTTTCAGTTCACGAAAACAATTCTTTCTTTTTGGTCGTTTGCATATAATCATTTTAGAGGCCTAAATGCCTGTGATTATATATATATCTATCTATATCTATATCTATATATATATATATATATATATATATATATATATATATATAGCGAAAACTTTGAGCAAAGAAAATGGGTTTTCATCGGGATCTCCGGATTACTAGACCGGTGCTCTACCGACTGAGCTATTGAAAGCCCTAGATCGGTGTTCGTCCCAAACCCTTAACTCTCTTTGCTCGTGTGAATGGGCAGAAGCTATAGTGTGTGTATGTGTGCCACACACATTTTCTTTCCTCAAAGTTTTCGCTATTTATTATTTGTTTCTGGTCAGTTTTCTGTTCCTTGTTTCAATATATATATATATAAATATATATATATATATATATATATATATATATATATATATATATATATATATTATGTTGAGGATGGATATAGATTCAATTAAATAAAATTCCACTCAATGCAATTCAAAAAATGATTTTTCTTTTTCAGGATATCGAGACAGCACTTCATCTCTTCCAAAAGCGGTAAAAGAGTTTGCCCTCTAGTCAGGCGGAGATGTGAGCTTTTCCCGAAAAAAAAATATATTATATATAATAAAGTGACAGTTATCACAATATTTAATGTAGACATAAAGAAATATTAGTAATTACAAATTTAGTATGAAGAAAATATTTTATGATAAATGAAAATTGAAATAAGAGCCTTAACCATTTCCATGATATCGTTATCGTGTTGAAAATTTTAATAATGATTTTGATTATAACACTGTCATAGTGAATTAAGAATACACGTACTACGTATAGTTACTGATAGTGACAATAATGAAGCAACGAAGTCAGTGTTACCGAGAGTATTTTCTTTTCTTTTTTTCTTTTTCTTTTCTTGCTTGACTTACAAGGTAAACACTCATAGTTCTACGGATGGTTCCAAGGAAATACATGTAGGTAGAAAATAGGCTGCTTTTACTGACAATATAGAAAAGGTGCAGACACGCTTTTGATTGTTGTTGTTGTTTTTTTCTTCTTCTTCTTTCTTTCTTTCTTTGATGAGGCCAGGGTAGCTCGGAAGAGGTCAAGCCACCATCGCTGAAGTGTGCATCTCAAAGGCGCACACTAAAATTTAGCCTTGCGTAGATAAATTGCAACTGTGAGAGATACTTTTCTCCCAAATCAATCATAAGTTCATGTACATAATAGCTAGTATTATGATAACTTCCATATTAACTATAAGTAGCCAAGAGACCCATGATGAAATCAGTTATAACTTCTTCCCAAGTTAGCTATAAGTTTTCACAACTTCTCCAAATCAATCGTGACTTTAAAAGTTGATAAAAATCAACTATAATTTGACTCAATTTTAAGGCAATTCAAAGAAGAAAGATGGCTGTCACGATGCTCATTTTCTCTAAACCTTTAGTTACATTACTTCCATCTAGTAATTGTCTGCTCCTTGCAAATAATTCACGATCGACATGCATTGACTGCTGCACTAAACACCTACAGCAGTTTCAATACAATGCAGTGCGTATT
Organism: Diadema setosum; assembly: GCA_033980235.1. NCBI lineage: Eukaryota > Metazoa > Echinodermata > Echinoidea > Diadematoida > Diadematidae > Diadema > Diadema setosum. Next base: position 15,134,227 of record CM067071.1, read on the forward strand.
TATACGGCTACTGACTATAGACTATTGGATATATAACAGTCAAATTTTCAAACGTGCCCAATTTGCATCAGGCCGGTAAAATTATGTTTGCTCTTTACAGAACACTTTGATCAACTGTCAGTAAACTGTAAAATACCCAAAAGATGGTAAGGATGAAGCAAGAACCATTGCAAGGAAACAAAGCTTTCGAGAATGAGTGCACACTTCTTTCGAATATGATTATGAATCACCGTCACACAAGACCTATCGACACTGCTGCAGCGATTACCCATCACCTTGCGCGCCCAGCGCGTCGACCCGCCCGTCCATTGAGCCAGCAAGGACCAGCAACCGAGCGCTGTATGTCAGCGTTTGTGTGCAACGGTTAATCGCACTGCATTATCATGCACTGCAAAATATCCGGTGTTTCTAATAAGTATGAAACACCGAGCTGGTTTTAAATTGCCGGTGCTCATTTGTGGTGTTAAATTAACACCTTCGGGTGTCACTTCAAAATGTAGAACTTATTTCTAAATAGGTAATTACAGTTCCTGTTCTTTTTGTTGATTTTGACCTTCAACGAGACGAACAAGAACTTTCCGATAAAAAAACTTGATTTTGGAAAAAAAGAATGTTAATACATTTACACCACAGTAACACCAGTTGGTGCAATCTCCTATTGACACTGGGCAGGTGTTCTACCATTGAAATCAACACCAGCAATGTCAAATCAACACCATGTATTGTAGTGTCTGTCCTTGGTGAATTAACACCATATATATATATATATATATATATATATATATATATATATATAATTACATATATATATATATAACCAGCTACAGTGTCAAACTAACACCACAAAGTGTGAGGTGTATTCTTTTCAACTCCATCACAACATACTTTCTACACCTGTCGGTGTGGTCCTTTATTGACACTTGATCAATGTTAGATTTAATACCCGTGGTGCTAAGTCTATCCTAAACACCAATTTTGTTCTATTTTTTGCAGCCTTTCCTTTGACATACTGCGGCAGCCTCATTTTGAGGGGTTAAGACAGCTACGACTTGGACAGGACATCACTTTACTGATTATCTGACTATTAATAAAAAAAAAAGTCATGTTCACCAAAATTTGAGATACAAGAACTAGGTGTAAGGTCTTGACACCTCAGTGACGTTCTGCTTGATTCCACGTGACCGGTTGAAAATATTTGTCTTTCCGCTATCACCTTGTGTGAAACAATAATATTAAGCATTGCTTCTCTTCAAAGGACGGCATGATCCTATTAATCTGCTCTTACGTTTGGTGCTTTTCAATACATTCCAACCCACACCCCCAGCTTCTGACATCCGTTGTGGCATGCTCTATCAGATGGGCCCTAAAAGTTCGTTGACCCCCATCGTCACCCTAAACATCTCTAATGAAGCGAGACTTTTTTCTTCTTCTTTTCTGTTCCCATTGACACATATTTTTTAGCAGGAAACACAAAAGCATTCGCACATACTGTTTACATTTATTACGATGTTTTCTTAACGTTGGAATTTTCATGTACACATTTTGCCTGCGAATGAATTAACAACTTTTCAGCACTATCCACAGTTATATTCAAGAGAATTCATTTGTTTTCTAAAATCTCACTCGGCAAAGTGATTTGTACTTATCACCTTTCACGTACTCGAACAGTTTTCTGAAAAAAAAGTACACTTATTTTTACAGGACTGCAAACAGTAGAATGATTTGGTCCTTGAAACAACTCAAAAACAACTCAGTAAAAATTTTGCAATATAGCGTAAAATATAACGAGATATCACTATCTTTCTCAATAAACCATAAGTATACTACACAGTTCAGTCTAGAAACATATTTTATTGCTTACATTTTGTACATTTAACAATACTTAACATAAATTATACTGATTCAAATATTTACATTGGTTGTTTCTATGCCTTACTTACATTTAAGAGCTATTTTGAAGAGCCAAATCTGTGGTTTTCGTTTGATCTGCAAATAGTAAATAATGCCATTAAATTTATTCATAAATGATTACTCCCTTGTATGCCTCAAACAATATTAGCAACCCAGGTTCCGTGAAGACATGCATAATGATACGTATACTCTGGCATGTGGATTACATATATAAACGTATTACGTAGTGAACTAACTCATATACATACTGTCTTACCTATAATAGAGAATGTGAGAGAGAGGTGGGGCGGGGGGGGGGGAGGGGTGACAAATCCCATAACATTAGACAAGAGTTGTTGATATTTTTTTGATTGGGGAAAAATGGCGTAGTAATCCCGTCCAGATATACTTAAATTTAGATAATACTAATAATACTATTGACAAATCCCACAACATGAGATAAGAGTTGTTTATATTTTTTTTTTGACTGGGGAAAAATGGCGTAGAAATTAATCCCAACCAGATACTTAAATTTAGATGACACTATTATTGCTTTGATGTCAATGGAGTCGACAGGACAAGTCGTTCATTCACCCTAGATAATACATATATTACATTTGTGACTTGCTGCTTTTGCCAGGGTGGGGCACTAGGGGTTGGACCGGTTTACTAGTGCATTAGAGTAATAATTCCTCGGGTATATGTTGAATAATGGTTAAGAATTCCATGTTCATTTGTCCTAAAGAGTACACCTATGGAGGGGTGGTGGAACGTGCATTTTTGCTTGTTTGTTTGTTTGTTTGTTTTAGGGGGCAAGGGTAAATGATCCCCCCCCCCCCTTAGACGTTTACATATTGAAGTGAAAACTTCTTGAAGTCATGAGTTTATTTTGGATGATTTCTTTTTCTTTTTTTTTCTTTTTTTTTTTTGGTGTGAGCTTTTTTTCACTTTTTTTTCTCAGAGCCTCCCGATTTGATTTGATCTAATTTAATTTGATTTGATTTATTCTCTGTACGCCATTTTTTCCAGCACATAAATTTTCTTCAATTTCATTAACATTATACAAAATAACAGTAGTGTGAACAATTATCATCATTTTTGTCATTACATCTGTAACAATACATTATATAGATGATGACTGGCGGGGGAGGGAACATACCGAATGTTCCACCCGCAGGGTTTGAAATGCTGCTGAGGGAGGTTATAATTCCCGAGACGAAGTCGAGGGACTTATAGCCTCCCGAAATAGCATTTCAAACCCTGAGAGTGGAACGTTTGGTACATGTTCCCAACAACAAAAGTCATCATCTGTTATATCATATAATGGGTTAGTCAAATACGTCAAATACGTCAACGTCAACCACCAGCACAAAGCACTCGATCGCTCGCGCAGAGCCAAATTCACTGTGCGCGGGTCCTTCTGTCATTTGTTACGTGAAAATGTTTTCCCATGGGAGAACATTACAAAAATATTCTCTCATGGGCGAACATAACGAATGTCCCCCCATCACGTGACTGTGTTTAGCCAACCACTAACCGGTATTTGACTAACCCATTTAATATAATCAAATGAGTTACATATTAATTTGCATACAGAACGAGCGACAAGAATGAATGAAGCGACAAGCTTGAATGTTTGGCAACCGATAAACGAATAACATTACAATGAAGAAAAAAAAAGGGGTCCAACATGATGCTCGTTGAATAACGGTTGGGGAGAGAGGGGGGGGGGGGGGGGAGGGGAGGGGATGAAAACCTCCAGATGTTAGTCTCGCTAGATCAACTCGACATACTTATATATATCTATAGAAACATTCATACATGTACATAATTAGATTTGATCTGCGGTTTGTATGCATTTGGATATTGCAGGGCTGCACACTAACCCATTTTTTTCTAATGGTCCAATATGTCTGTCGGACCAGTAGGTTGATCAAATAGGTACGCAGTTTTTCCATGTTTTTGCTGGCCCATTCCTGAAAAAGTTACTGGTCCGACAATGATTGCTCCTGGACTGTTGGACCAGTGCCAGTACGTAGCTTTAGATATTGCTGTATAGACTTCATCATTAGTCTTTAGTCACGAAGCTGTAGTATAAAAAGTTATGCTTTCAGGAGAATCTGGACTAATGAACACCTCTAATAACATCTATTATAACAGAGATGCCAACTGTTACTGCAGATTTTATGAAAATTACTGTTTTCCCAAATTATATCACTGAGCATGTCTACTACAGAAAAGTAAAAACACTCATTTTCCACCAGTCAAATGCCCTTTCCAACCCTAAGCAGCTGTGGTGCTATTTCCAAGGTTGCCTCCTCTGTTATAATGGCAGTATTATCACTATTATCATTACTACTACCATTATTATTGTTAATGATATTATTATTATTACTGTTATTATCATTATTATCATTACCATTATTACCATTATTATTATTGTCATTATTTTCAATAACGAAATAATCATCATTCTATAAAATAATTACCTAATGCTTTTCGACATAAAATACAATAGAAAGTCATACTAGAACTCTAAGTGATTATAAAGAATGTGGGGATTCGTAATTTTCGGTGTATCACCACAGGACGATTTTCGTCCCTTGATCTCCAGGAACCTTCCGTCTACGTCACTGACCGAGGGAATGGAATGGTTTCATTGTGGGAGAAATTAAAATGGATCATTCTGTTGCAAACAAGTACAGAAATTGAGGTAAAAAAATGACTCCATACACAATGAGTTCACTAGTCCTTTTTACACTTGTGTTTCTTATCCCCGTACTTTCTCTTACCCAGGACTATCGTAAATCCCGTACCAATTTTTTCAGCTTTTTACACTCGCCAATAAATCCCGCACTAAGCTCTTGTCCCGGGCTAAAGAGAAAACTGACCTTTTTACACTCATATTTCTTAGTCCCGTACTTTGCAAACCACGTGAATATTCATGATTACGCTGTGCACTGCACTTACACGAAAGTACTTGATTATCTCGTTTCTGATTGGTCAGTGGGGTTCGGGCTTCGTCTCCGTCGCTTAACCCCGGACTTTTTCTTCGTCCTGTTTACACTCGCTTGCTTGTCACCGCAATTGCGGTGCTAACCCTGCTTTTTTGCAGGGCCAGATAGTACGGGCTTATCGGTTGGACTGTATAGCCCACTTTGGCAAAAACAAGACAACAGTGTAAACAGAAAGTGGGCTAAGGAAAGTCCGGTACCAACGGTGGGGCTAAACCTGTCTACATCCACTGGTCCTTGGAATTTTCATTCACATTAATCCCTGTCCCTTCTGTCTGTCTGTCTCTCTCTCTCTCTCTCTCTGTCTCTCTGACTCTTTCCATATAATTATATGAAAAGGTTGGTAGCAAAACGGGTTAAACGCCACTCTTCTTTTAAACAGAGCAAAATAAAATATTTGCAATATTACCTCACTTGTTGCATGACAATATGACTATTCTTGAAGTAATCATTAAAAATATTCCATATTTCCTTGTCATTTCCGATGTTTTGTAGCGCGATTAATGGCAAATATACCCGTATCTCAAATCAATGTTTCATAAGTATGGAGTTTTGCGCTGAAAGTCTTCATAAGATAATGTCATACATAACTACATGTACGTGTGTATGTGTGCGTTTGTGTTTATGTGTGTCAAGTGTGTATGTATGTATGTATGTATGTGTGCCTGTGTGTATATGTACGTATGTTTTGCGCAGAAACTGGCATGTGCAGTCGATATTATAAGGAAAAAGGCAGAACACTGCAAAAAGCCAAGTTCAGAAGATTGTATAGATTGAGGGCTGTGTACATCAACTCTTTGACGCACTGAAGACATTTCCGTGATTTCAGACAATACATTCGATGAAGTGTTTTAGCCTACAACAATGCAATATTTGTTTATGTAAAGCAATGGAAAAGGAGGTCATCTAAAGGAATATGTTTGCACAACATTTTAACCATGCACTGCATACACAGAATCAGCACTGACAGGATCGTGCAACCCTAACGGCCGATGCATTTACCGGGCAAATGTTTCTTCAGTAATTGTGACCCTGTCTCAGATTAATGCTCCGTCACTGACCAGGCACGCTAACCCGGAAACATTAAACTGCATATTACTTGAATATGAGACCATTCTGAAGCAAATAATTTTCACACAACAATAAATGATTATAATAATGTACTCCTAAATGAATCCCACAAGGATTGGAACAATCATTCTCCAGCATTCCCACTGATCAGTTACTAGCCATTTTACATTTGATTTTCATTATTTATCGTAATTATACACTGTATCTATTTTTTTTGGGGGGGTGGTATTTTTGTACTTGTATTTTGGTATTTTTGTATTATTCTGGTTTAAATATTATTTTTTCCGGTAGACTGTGCGCTTAGAAACATCTGTATTAAGCGCCTTATAAATGTATTGTATTATTATTATTATTATTTAGCCAATCCCTTTAATATTGGCTTTACCGCTATGGCCGTTCAATAAGAGAAACATGTATTGAAAAAGAGTAGGCTATGATCTTTATAGTAATTGCAAAAACCAAAACAAAATATAGTGATCTATGACTTGAGAAAGCTTCTTCACGTGTGTCATTTATCCTTATCAACAAGGTATAAACTGAACCCAACTGAACTATTTACGGATGCAAAACTTAAGAAGTCAAATCATGTAATGGGCAATTATGCGCAACTGCAAATGAGAAAACATAATGCTATAACATTTGAAACCCAGGACGTGTTTGTTTGAGGCAAATAAACCTACCGTACGTTCGTAGGAATGTATCCGTTTTGCACAGCAGAAGAAAACAATAACAACAACAAATGACGTCATGTAGCAGAGAACCTCCTCTTCCTCCCCCCCCCCCCCCCAACTCTGAATGCGCCTGAACTTCGACTGGTACCCTTCCCTTGAAGCAGTGACAAACAGCATCAATTGTCTTTTCTTGAAGAGAATAGGGTTGGCACGCAGTCATGTGTTTCTTTACAGTATACTGTAAGGAAACGCTTGACTGCGTGCCAACCCTATACCCCGCCCCCACAAACAAGGTGGCAATTATTGTGATGAAAATTAATACAAGTTTCTGTGCAACTTTACCTACCTCCATTGAATTGCACGCGATAAGTTGTGTTGCCATACTGGCTGATTCTCTGTGTCTTCTTTTTGTTGTTGTTCTTTGATGCGTATTTCTTTCTTTTTTTCTTGGAGACAGAGAAATTATGTTGTTTGACGTTGAATATGATGAAAAAGTTGAAGAACCGTTAATGAACAGGACGATAAAGTACGGACTTGCTGTTGTCCACCATGACTATCGCAGAAATACCTCTGCTACAGAACTTGTGAAAAACCTGGGATGGGACACTTTACACACCCGCAGACTACTTGCACAATGCACCATGTTCTTCAAGATTCACTATATACCATCATGTCAATATCCCACTTCCAGTGTACATAACCCCGGCCAAATATCTCGGCAGACACAGTCACCTTCAGTCTGAAGTACGAAGTTCCTGTAGCAACCATTGATGCTTACAAATACTCCTTCTACCCCCGCGCAATCAGGATCTGGAACCACCTACCTCTTCTTGCAGCCAGGAGGCCGCCTTACCTGTCATCAGAGGGATGCAGCCTTCTGTGGGCTCCAGGCTACTCTAAACCCAGCCCTGGATTTTACTTGCACAGTCATCCTTTTATTGTACATAAAACTTTTTCACTGTCACCTACTCTTCTTACACTGTCACCTACTGTCGCACACCCATCCCAGTTTAGCTTTATGGACAAGCTGCCATCGGGATTATATCTTCAAAGTTCAAGGTTCTAATTCCTCTGAGAGATGTGCCGTATGATAGTGTCTGTTCATAAATAACCATACACCTATGATAATGATGTCTTATGTGGTATATTTCGTTTCTGGACACTCACGCAGCTAAGAGTCTGTGGATTGGTAACCCCTGTTTTACATTTTGCTTGACTTGCGTGAGAGGGCTGTTATCATACCGACGAGTCTCATTCCGCCAATTGTTACGTGGGTATGGGTTAAAGGAAATTACGTCCCTGGTTTGAAAATAAAATTTCAAACGCAAGCGAAGAAAAAACAACAACAACAACAATAATCACCTTGAAATGTTAATTATGATAGTTTTGGAATTCTTATTGTTTTGAAGGGGAAGTTGCTGTTGTTGCTGTTTTTGTTGTTGCTGTTTTTGTTGTTGTCTTCACAGGATAGAAGTTGTGTGTACTTTCTAGTTCGGTTTTCTACAACTAGAACCCCACAGAGCTATTTCCGCGATGCTGTCGCTGATTGCTTGTACTTGTTTGTTTGTTTGCTTGTTTGTTTGTTTGTTTGCTTGTTAATCGGTTCGTTTCATTTTTTTTTTCACCTGTTCATGGAAATCAGGTAGATTCTAGGTCCTGACATTGCCACTGATTGTTATTATAACTCTTTGTTTCATATGTGCACCGGTGATAGAGTACAACGTATCTTTGTACGAGACCCTTTTATCTGATATAATTGCTATTAACTATTAAATTCAGTATTCAGTGGCTATGACTACTGGTCTTGTGGTCAATTACAAGGTTCCGAGTTCGAGTCACCTTAAAGGACAAGTTCACCTTCATTAACATAAGGATTGAGAGAATGTGTCAATATTAGTAGAACACATCAGTGAAAGTTTGAGGAAAATCCGACAATCCGTTCAAAAGTTATGCATTTTTGAAATTTTTGTGCAGTCACCGCTGGATGAGAAGACTACTACAGTGTATGATGTCACATGAGTACAACAATATAAGGAAAATATAAAGAGAATTTCACAAAATTTCATCTTTTGAAAAAAGAACACATTCCCTTGACTTGTTACCGACATATGTTATGGGTAATATTATGCCCCCTGCCTTTAGAAAGAGGCAAGTCAAGTGCTTTTTTATTATGCGAAAAAAGTGAAAATATGTTGAATTTTCTTTACATTTTCTTAACTTGATACTGTATAAGCATACGACATCACAAGCTGTAGTAGTCTCCTCATCCAGCGGTTCCAACACAAACATTTTAAAAATTCATAACTTTTGCATCGATTGTCCAATTTTCCTCAAACTTTCACTGATGTGTTCTACTAATATTGCTGCATTCTCTCAATCCTTATGTTTATGAAGGTGAACTTGTCCTTTAACGTAGCAACTGTGCCATTTTAAGTAAGGCGCCTTCTCAAAAAAAAAAAAAAAAATCATGTTTTTGTGCAATACCCAACAGGAACCGTGGATTACATAGGTAATAGGGCTCTGATTAACTACAAATCGGGCTTAATTTAAGAGACGCTTTCAAGAAGAACTTGCAGCAAAGACATGGTAGTTAAAAAAAAGAAGAAAATGAAACTGAGGATTGACAGAGCTGACATGAAAGGTATCTCCACTGGGTCAGAAGAGAAGGAATAGAGATTACAAGAATAAACAAATAAGGGGGATACATAGAGGTACAACAGACATTATGGAGACGGGGTGGTGGCTGTGGGGGATTGAATGCAATAAAAAAACGGGCTATTTGGATCTGAGATGGTATCTGTCCATGACAATGAGCACATTGCATGAGTGTGGGATAGTTGGAGAATGTGGAAAGTTGTGGGACCATGTAAAAGAAGAAGAAGAAGAAGAAGAAGAAGAAGAAGAAGAAAAGACACGTTGATGTCAAAACAGCAAGAACTATCATTCCAAAGCTATGGGATGGACGAGAGCTTTCGAAAGCTGTATCTGTACTATGATTAAACGACGTGGTTTGTTTGGTTTTTGGTTTTCACTTATTGTCTGTCTGACTCCCCCCCCCCCCCCCCCCTCTCTCTCTCTCTTTCTCTCTCTCTTTCTCTATTTCACATGGAAATGTTGCGACATGTAATTATAGAGATGGAACGTGACACAGTATACAATTCTTTTGAGTATACTCCTCATCGTGAATTTCACAGTCTCAAGAGCGCAATGAAGATGATTAGGTAAATGCAGCGACACATCGCATCACATGAATGAGGAAAATGTTGTCGGATACGCCCCTCACTTCCAGTAATTAAAGCGGTTATTTATATTTTCTGTATTATCAATTCTGACAATTCAAGGGGATGTAGACATGTAACCCATCATTACAATCTTTGCCTCTATTTTTTTTTTTTTTGAACGTCGAAATATTTCATTCCTTCAAGCTGTGCTTAACATAGCTGTCAACTTTCTAGCTGTTGTTACCTATATTTATGTTCCCTCACATTGCAATGTCACGTGTACTTAGATATCATATTTTTTTTATTTGACTTATTGCTTGTCATTTCTCTACTTTAGTACATTTGTCTCCTTCTGGCATTAAAAAGCTTTAGGTAAAATGTTGAAAGATATCACTTGATATCATTTACAGAAAGAGCAGAAATAAAGTCCTTCCTGAAATAAGGAACCAAAGCCAAGAACCAACCAACCGAAAGATATAGAAGAGAAAAGACAATGAAGATTGTTAAGTAAAGTCCCTAAGCATTTTGTGAGATGTAATACTTGACATACTTTTGACCACCCAACCTCCTAATTCGTTAAGTTACAACATCGACAAGTGGTAGGGGTATAAAGGAGAGGTGTATACGTGAAGGCGAGGGCGAGGACTGGCCCTGGATATGTATCCTTACCTATTGTCAATGTGCCAGCATTGATCATTTGCGTCATCATTCATAACCCTCCTAGCCTTCAAGAAAAGAAAAAAGAGTTTGCCCCTCTATGCTGGTATAGATAGAGCCCGCTCGAAGTATCTCGTATCGTCTTTATTGTGACACATGAGGAGCCGGCTGGTGATACGTCAGTCGCCCAGTATTTTTTTTGTGCGGGTCACTGATTATTGTTCCCTCCTATTTAAAAGTTGAATAACTTTTAAGGCGCTCAATGTCAGTTAAGTTGGGGCACTTGTCGTCAAGCGATCACTCTTTGGCAGGTGTCCAGTTCGTTTCAGTCACGGAAGTCACTCGCGCGGAGTGCTCGGAAATTTAACATAATTAGCCGTCGCATTTACCGTCGTGTGTACTCATACGGTGACAGGAAGAAGCACTGAATTTCGTGTTCTTTAGATTAAGTAAGTAAGATCGTTGCCGCATCCTGCGAATTGAAGGAAACGATGATTATGATAATTGCTGATTTATTGATGCTGTTTGTCTGTTTCTTTCTTTATTATTTGCTGCGTCTTATGATTAGTTGCTATATTATTCTATTTTATTTGTGTGTGTGCTTTGTACATGTGTGTGTTGGTGGGTTTACGTTTCATCTTTTTGTTTTTATACCCTGCTGTTACACATTAACATATTAGCATTATTTTACAGTTCTAGGTCACGACACATTTTTCATTCATTGCATCTTTGTCGAGAGTGTAACTCTCTGTGAACATGGTGTTATACATTAGACCCTCTCTCTCACAAGTTATTCTGTTCTTATATTCTGTGACAGGAATACAAGCGTAAGCCAAACGCAGAGGACAGGATATTCTTAACCGCGTTAACCTATAACATAAGGACCCGTCGTCGATTCTCTGATCGTCATGACGCAGGAGATCGAGGAAAACGGCACCACGACGTCGCCGATGATGAACGAGCAGGCGGACGCGAAGGCGGACGACCGTTACTGCATGGTGGACGAGGATCGCTCCCAGAGTAAAGGCTACGGCTGCTTCTCCTGGCGTCCTTCAAGATTACAGGTAAGATGGCTTTTTGAGCCTTTAAAAAAGCTTGGGAGAGGAGGAGGAGGAGGAAAAGGGTTAATGAATAACTTCTATGATATAAATCTATTCCTCCTCACTGTAATTCTTCTCAAACAGAACGCTGCCTTTAACTCTTTTCAGTCCACGTCAGGTTGTCGGTTATTCAATGTCGATTTTCCTAATATGATCAACGGATCCTTCCAAAGTTGATTTTGCTAATATTACCAGGGGTTCCGATTTTTCTTTTTTTCAACCACGAAGTCCATTTCAACTTTCTATTTCTTTTTGTCTTTGCTTTTTTTTTTGTAAATTAAGGAACTATTCAATTTATGCCACCAGCTGACCATGGGTGTCCGTGGTACTGAACTAAAAGCACGGATTTTTAAGTTAAGTTGAGTTAAGTTTAACTATTAAAGTGAAGTTAATGAAGTTAAGTTAAGTTAAGTTAAGTTAAGTTAAGTTAAGTTAAGTTAAAGTAAAGTAAGTTAAGTTAGGTTTTAGATCCAACAACTCAACACCGTCATCATTTCTCCTCGTTTTTGTCTTACATAACGCGTATCATTATAATCTACATCAAAAGATATAAACTTTCAAAATGTCTTTAATGCCAGTGCTGGATAAGAAGTCTACAACAACTCGCGTTGTCCAAGGAGCCAACATTACTTTTTAGATGTGAGGAAAATGCCATAGAATAATAATGTCTAGCGGAATGAAAGAGGGCTTGACTTGCCTCTTTCAGAAGGCAGCGGCAGTAATTGTGACCCTGCACCACAAAACCAACAAAAAGTCGCCAGACATTTATTTTTAGTTAAGGACAGATTCTGAAAGAGCAGATTTTAAGCTTTAAAATGATGTATAACTCAATTCAAATGGACTCTCCTATATAACCCACCTAAATATTGAAAAGAAAACACATAATGTTGAAAAGTGTTTACTTGGAAAAGATGCTGTTAGAATATATAGGGTACTTGCACAGTCACGTTTTTTTACTGTACACACAACTTTTTTCACTGTCACCTACTCTTAATTCTAACACTGTCACCTACTATCGCACACCCATCCCAGTTTAGCTTCATTGACAAACTGCTATCGGGATTATCTTCAAGGTTCAAGGGTCTATTGAAGCGCTCAATTTTACCACGCCGTGCTAGCTGTACAATGAATAGCATTAAAAAACAGGATTTTTTTTTTTTTACTCCGTAGCACTAACAATGAAGAAATTATCAGATTAGGCTGAAATTGATCATGTTCTAATAACGCATTATATCCATGGCTGATACCAACTTTCAAAGCAGTAACATTATCCTTTCAAAAGTTCTTACAGTTGAAAGTGGGGAGTGTGTACAGGCAAGAAATGAATAGGGGACTCTAAGACACACCTAATCACAATATTCTACAAAAAAAAAAAGGTTCTGGAAACCTGCTAAATACACAATTTCCTATTCATTTTTTGATCCCAAATTTTACCATGATGCAGATGAAGTGTTGCTTTTTCAAAAAATATAAATTTTCAAGATTGATTCAGTTGACCCATTTCATCTGCTGAATACACAATTTCCTATTCATTTTATGATCCCAAATTTTACTATGATGCAGATGAAGTCTTGCTCTTTCAAAAAATATAAGTTTTCAAGATTGATTAAGTGGACCCATTTCACCTATTTTGAGTCTAACACAAAATCGGTGTGTAAGACTTTTTGTTGGTTTCGTGACGCACGGTCACAATCAATTGCCCTAAACATATGGCAGTAACAAAAAGAAGGAATGTGTGGTTTTTCATTCGAAGAATAGATGTTTTGCGCATTAGTTTTATTCATTTTCTCTCTTTTTTGTATCTGTGTACTGCTTTGACAACGCTAATATTGTTGTAGACTTCTTATTTCCCTATATCGGCATCGAAACTTTAAGAATTTATGTTTTTTTGATCAATTTACTTTGTTCGTACTTCTTCACACCTACGATAATATTCTTCTTGCGTGCACTCGATTGACATAATATCTTGGGGAATAACCCTTTAACTCTGTAATAAGAACACGTGATCTCAGAGTTTGCAATGCTAATATTGTCTAAAGACGGTGATCTATCAACGGGGTTTATTCAGAAGGCAGTTGTACCTCATTGCCCTCTTAACTTAACTGATTCGACTGTTAGCTCCTAGAAGTCGAGAATTGTGTAACATCATTTGGAGAAGAAGACACGCACGCATTCTTTACACAGATTCCCTTGCTCGCATTGGGAAACAATAATGAAGTAGAAATCCCCGACGTTTGGGAAATTGAGTCACCATGTTTTGTTGACTCACGCCACTCTGTATGCAGTGTGGTGCCTCCTGTATATTGCATATACACTGACATCTCTGTGTTTAGTTTCGTTTGTTTCATTACTTCTCAACGGGAGTCAACGGGAGTCAACGGTTCTTGTTTGAAGTGACCATTCTGGAATACATTGTTGTGGTAGCAAAGACAATTACAAGATGTTCTTTGGAATAGATTGAAGAGAAATCAATTTCGATCAAACGAATAATGAATACTTGATAGATAAGTACAGAAGTAAATGAAAGCAAGAGATTATTAAGCAGAGGAGTGAAGATAGGAGGTATTAGTTTTCTTCAATTTTGTCTGCATGTCCTCTGTGCAAATGAAAATTTTTTGTACTGCTGATATATATTGCATTTTAACAAACATCATTTCAGGACAAAAAGGAACCAGCGGAGGGTAGACAAAAGCAGTTACGATCTTACAAAACACAAAACACAAAACAAAACAAAGCAAAACAAAACAAAACAAAAATTGCACAGAGGGCTGACAAACAGAAGAAAACTCATACCTCATCACAGAAGTAGGCCTAGTGCATGACACCGTAAACACAAACAACTGATATCATTATACAAAAGACTTACACAATTATTTTTGTTTATTACCGGAAACCACCCGAGCGCAGACACTGTGCTTGGAAGCACTACAAGTAATTGTAGTTGACGACTGAAATGACTAAAATTGCTTTACTCGGTATTGTGATATCAGAGAAAAGAATGTTGGTAATGATTTAGGTACGTTGTCGGTTCCTGTTAGAGTTTGTACCCTGAAATCATAATTATTTGAATATGCTGGTTGTTTGCCTATAGCGTCGAACGCATGTATGAGTGTGCCTCTTGCGGCGGGGTGGTACGTAGCGTAATAAAAATCCACTTGTATACAACTGCAATGATGTTAACAAGATTGTTACCAAGATGTCACATTATTTTGCAAAATTCCATATAACAAAAACTGTTAAAATTGAGCCATCTTCGAGAAAAAACAAACAAACAAATAAGACAGCCAGTTTAAGATTCATGGGAGTTATCACGAAACTAAAATACAGTACTGTTAAATAAATGTCAGAAAACCAACGACTGCATGGACCCATTTCATATAAGATGTTGGAATATAACAACTCTTGTTGTCATTGCAACTTCCCATACCAACAGCCAATCAGGAAGCTAGATTATTTGCGTTACCATGGCAATTGCCATTCCTGAAGGAGTTGCTATCATATCAACTTTTATTATTATTATTATTAGATGGAGCCCAGATCTTGTTTTCTACTTTTGTTTGTTTGTTTGGTTTGTTTTTTTTATATTTTACATAACGAAACTTACGTATACTGAGAAGTGACATCTTGGAATCTTCATCTTCGAATGTTCGTACAGTTGACTGGAAGGGGATGGGGTGGATGGGGAATATTAGCAACAATTATGTATTTCCCACAAGGCTATAGTTTGGCATGATTATCATTGTTCCTGGTTAGTTCCTGGCCTCGGGACGGTTCTTCTGCGTGCTGCTCTGTTGGGTAGTGGCCTCCGATGCTTTCAACTCGGGGACCTTCGGCAGCGCGGTGACCTCTCTGGAAACCCGTTACCAGCTGCCTTCGTCCAAGCTGGGTTTCATCAATAGCATGTACGAACTGGCGTCTCTTGTTCTGGTGATTTTCGTGGTTTACTACGGCGGCAAGCCCACAAGCCAGCGCCCCCTATGGATCGGACTTGGCGCAATGCTCATGGGCGTCGGCGCGTTGGTGGCGCTGCTGCCGCAGTTCATTTTCGG